>VWZP01001962.1:1082669-1261327 GCA_013396995.1 Dicaeum eximium
GCCGCCGCCCCGTCCCGCCCCGGGCGGGGCTGCCCCCGCCGTGCCTCAGCCCCCCGAGCTGCCCCCGCCCGGGGCAAGGCGGCGAGTCCGTGCCGGCTCCGCCGCCCGAGCCCCCGGCACGGTGTGTATGAGCGGGGCCGGGTCCGGCACCCCGTGCCTCCGTTTCCGCTTTCCTTCCGCCCCACGTGGAGCGGAGGGTCCCGGCGGCGCCTTCCCGCCCGCAGGTCCCCAGGGGCGGCCGCCGCCCGGCCGGGAGAGGCGGCGAGCGGCGGTGCCGCGTCCCGGGAACAGCGCGGTCCGGCAGCCTTGGGTCGGGGCGAGGGCTCGCTGCCGCCGCTCCCGCTCCGCTCCGTCCGAGTGGCGCTGGGCAGTCCGGCCGTGTCAGGCTGGAGCTGATAACCCGAAGCCAGGAGCGAGGCATCAAGTAAATAAATAAATAAAAGAAACCAGTGCAAGATTTCTATCCTCGCATTTTGCTTACCATTTTTTTTTAAAATCCCTCTTTGCATGCCAAAAATAATGTTGCAAAATGTATGATGGAAACAAACCTACACTGGTTCTCTGATAGACCAGATGACTTAATACGACAGTACTGCTCTTGTAGCACAGGCAGTTTTGAAAATTCCTGGAACCACTGAGATTATGAAACACTCAAGTTTGTTCCCTTGCTAGTGTTGCTAAAGGCTGCCAAGCTGGATGCTGAGGCTCCTGTTTGACGTGGTCTTGAGAACATTCCTCCCAAGCCATAATCACTCATGTTCTAAAATTTTTTTTTTTAGCTCTTTAGATTTATTGTTTGAACATCAAACATTACAAAATGCTCTCTAAGTAGTCACTTAGAAACGTCTCCCTGTCAGTTTAGAGTAACACAGTCACCAACTGAAATGTATCGATCCAAATACTCATCTGTCACTAATGATTGAACTAAAAATATGAAGATTTTTAGGTCCTTTCAGGTGCTGTGTAGTTTCACTGAAAACCAGAAACAAAACGCAAAACTGCATTTTGATCTTGGGTTCAAGTGCTGAACTTGTAGTTCCAGCACTGAGCAAAAATCCCAGTGTTTACATGCAAATCAATCAGCTTAGCTCAGGAAGTCTGTTACTGTCCCTGTCAGCCCGTGTCAACCTAAACATATTTTAGAGTGGAACTGCTATTTAAAATAATCTATTGCCATTAGTCCAGAGTCCAGAAGATCGTTCAGGAACCTGCTAGTTTGATTAACAGCAGTTGGGGTTTGTTCAAGCACAGACGTGGTTTCATTATATAGCACAATACAACCTTTACTCTGTACAGCGTCATTCAAACAAATTGTATGGCAAATGCACCACCGAACTGCGTTTAGAATGCTCCATTGAATCAAGTACAATTGCAGAGAGAAATGAGGAGAAAAGCTGTAAGAATGGGAGAGATGTTTTCAGCTGAGGTTTGAAATTAGCAGCCTGTTAGTGTATTTGCACTGGTAGCAGTAGTGTAATACGATGATTCTAGGATATATGCTAGCGAAAATCCGACGCAGGCTGAAACTTTCCCAGGCAAATTTCCAGTTTGTAGGCAATTTTTAATCATCATAACGACGATGATAATAATATCCCCCTAGAACTGTCACTCCTTGTCATGTTTGATTCCTAATATAACTTGAAGAGAAAGCTAATAGACCCTTCTTAAAATCACTAGAAATATTGATCCTAGACTTTTTTTAACTTTCAGGGGATTTTTTTTTTAAACAGAAAGCTTAGTGTGGTGTTTACTGGTAAACATTCTGGTTTTGTGCTTTTTGGGGAACACTGAAAGGAATGTTTTATTTCCTTCAAAAATACATACATATATTATTTTTGCATTGGAAATAGAAGGGAAGCAAACTCTTAGAATATGGTGTTTAAATAATGCTTATTGAAAAAACACATAGCTTTATTTAATCACATCATAACTCTTACTTGCAGTTCAGCTTAATAAAATAGTGCTTGTTGAAAGTGAGAGGTGGGTGGTGAGCTGTTGCAGCGTGAGCTGTTATCTGGGGATGGCGCAGACTGGCTGCAGAGCACGTCTGGTGCTCCAGGACAAGCTGAGAGGGTCTGCAGCCTTTGAATCCTGCAGGAATTGTAGATACTGACTTGCAAGGAGGTGCAGGAAGAAAGGCTGACCACAGCTCTTCCCTGAAAATCTTGAGCAAGAGACAGAAGTGCAGTCATGCAGTCACACTCATGAACCCATCGTTTTGCGGGCATTTTGAATTAGGGGGTGCTGTGGAGTCTGGGTGGTTCAGTACCACGGAATTTGCCATTGCTTGGGCACTGGTGACAGTCCTACACAAAGCAGCGTTACCAGGGAGAAGCTGTTGGCCAGGGGAAGGTGGATTAATGGTCTCCAGCCAGGCTGCAGTGGAAAGTTGTCATAGGAACTGGCTCGCTGTTGTGCAGGCCTGTGCCTTGTCATCACTCCTCTGAAACTACTGAGGTAACTATTAGTTACCTATTAGTTACCTCAAGAGTTGGTCACCTCAGGGCAAGAAATGCTCACATGTGAAGCCATGAAGAGAGCAGGGCACTCCAGCTCTGTCAGGGGAAACTGAGGACAGTGCACCCAGCAGGGCACGGCCTGAGTGATGTGCCTTGGGATGAGCTCACAGCACCTGCTCTGTGCCAGGTCCCTGCCTGGGGGTGGCCCACAAACACTGGGTGTCCTGATATAAAACAGCTGTGGCTTCTTTAGCAGTGAGAATAATAGGAGAGAAAACTGAACACAATGTGCCTAGGAGGGGAAGCCTTGCCTGGCTCTTTGGGATGTATTTGGGAAGAGATGTTTCCAAGTCAGTGCATGGGAATTCCTCACTTATTGTCTGTACTGCATCTGCTTTTAACATTTTATTTAGTTAGTGTCAGCAGCACAAATATAATTTGCATTGTTATTTGAAATGGCCTCAATCCGAGTCTTCAAGAATTGGCTATTCCATGCTGAATCTTATTCTTTATTAGTATCTTTGAAGAACACATTGATATAAATATTTCCTATTTTAAAATGTCTGTTTTGTGTTATTAAAGAAATTACTGTGTCGTGATTATGATGCTTGTAGCAATGAGCTGTATTTTGTTTTTTAATCATTATGACTTATTAACTGGAATGGTTCCTAAAACCTGGGACTGTGCACTCTACACAGAGATCATGTGTATAACATGAATCTGCTTCTTTAACACAACTGCAGAGATAATCCAGCATATACAATAAGTAGAACTTTATGTATGGTAAACAGACCTTAAGCAACATCTGGAAAAAATTGCATTGGTCTTTAAGTTAGCCACTGTAAGCAGTTGATAATCTAAACCTGCCTACATAAATGTAATCACTAAGTCTCATGCATGTGTTTGCAGGGCTAAAAAGGTGCTGAGGAGACCTGCCTGTATAAAGCCATATTAGGAGAAATATTTTTATATGGCAGTATGAGGTCGAGGAGAGAGCCTGAGTAATCCAGCCTAAAAAACCCACAGCAGTCTGTGTTGAATCATTACTATTACCTGAATGTGTAACAGTGTGTACACCATACTGTAAAGTCAAAAGCAGATTTACTCTTATTTCCTGGACAGTTGGGTCCCCAGACATAGGAGCAGTGGGTGGCTGTGTGCCAGAACTCTTAGTCCTGTCACTTTTTCAAGTCTGGTACAGCAAGGTAGAGGTTAAACTTGTGGCTCACTGGTGACCTTAACTTATCATTCTCTGGGCATGAATACCTGCTGTGGTATTCCATGAATACCCCACTGTGCTGTGGGATTTACCAGCACAGGCAGCCCTTTTTTGGTGGTTTCACTAGAGACACCGTTCTGACTGAACTGGGGAGGTTGGAGTCCCCACTGTGATCACCTGCATACTTCTCTTAACAATCAAGGAAGAAAACAAGTGGGTTCTTACCCTGTGCATCATACCAGCTCAAACTGGCTTCAGTTCTGCAGAGGTGTGAGCCCATCAGCTGTGGAGAGCAAGAGCCACAGTAATGAGACACCTATAGGAACCATGCTGGGACTGAAACCTGTTGGTTTCTCTTTTGAAACTGAAAAGTCTGTGGACAGAGCTTCTGTGGGTGGATGGATGGAAGAAGAAAGGGAGGTCCAAGGAGATGTGATTATTCTGAGATTGGAAGGTGGCTCCAAAGTGAAGTTAGTAGAAGCAGATGTGCAGGAGCAGCGTACTCTAGTGCAGCTCTACCCAGTTGTACCCAGCCCGTAAATAAGAAGGTGGCTGTGGTCATTGCTATAACTGCCATTCCTGCTCTTTTCACTACATGTGATTTATTTAAAAACAAAAGCTCCTTGAAGTCATTATGTGGTCCAAACTGAGCTTAATTTAGTTATAAAGTATTCACAGCTCCTAGCTGTGTTTCAGGTATTTTCAAAGACTTGTTATTTTGCTTATGTGCTCACTACAAGAGTACCAATGAACCTTGCTTGGCAGAGTTGGTTCAGAGGAAGGGATAAAACAGAAATTTCCTGTACATATTTCTGCAGGAGGCTCTGAAGAGAGTGGTTTTCCACTGTGTATTTAAGAGCAGGCCTTTGGGTTAGCTGGCTTTGACCCAGGCCTTGTAGTTCTCCCTGTTAACATTGGCCTAATAGATAAAACTCTTAAGATACATTCTTGCTAGATTTTCAGGAAGCAACTTCTCAGGGAACCTTTCAGGAAGGTACACTTCTCCAAAATATTTTCCAACTGGGGTGGTCCAGTTTTAGCAGTTGTGGTGGCCAGATCTGGATTGTGAGACCTTCTGGGTGGGTTGTCCCTCTCTTGTGTGAGCTGCTGCCTTTTCCCTGGCAGCAGCTGCTGCCTGCACTGCTGTGGTAGGAACAGCTGCATCCCAGCTGTGTCCAGTGGGTTCAAGAGGAAGTGTTTAGCTGTTCAGGCAGTGTTTGCTGCTGAAATCAGTATTCCTTATCTCCTTTAGAGAATGAATGGGAATCAGCTCATACTTTACTGAATCAGCTCATACTTCACTGCTTGGACTGTGCTCCTCTTGGCATTTGCATCAAACTCAGTATGTCTGGCCATGGTGTATAACAAGAGAAACTTTGTAGTCAGTTTGTAAAGTAACCTAGAAAGGAAGGTTAATTCAAAAGACTGAAGATGGTTTAGCACAAAGCACCCAGAGTTCTCTAGTCTAGCTGAAATCTGCTGGTGTTTGGGTTGATTCAGTTGGTGGTGAGTTACATATAGGCATGCACAGTGAATAATTTGGGACATGAGGTCAGAGAAGAGCATGTGAATATTCTGCTCTCAGAAACCCAAAAAAGCTCCTGAAGTTTATGCCAGGGCTTTGTAATCATAACACAGCAATTACCAATAACAACATCTAAGAATAAGTGCTAGCAAAGGGCAGGCAGCATAGGTAATTTTGGAAGTCAGTAAATAGAACAGTTGCAATCAAAAATAAATAATCTTTTAATGTTCATTTTGTTTGCTTTCTACGTCTCCAAGATACCTTTTTTTCCCCCCCAAAGGAATAGCTAAACATGTTGGCAAAGGTATTTCAAATGTTTCTCTCTGATCTTTTTGGATGTTACAAAGCAATTCCATTTCAAGATTATGCAAAGATGTATGTGGCCTTTGAATTCATGGGAAAGGGCTGTAAAATTTGATCCCAAATGTCCTGCTTAAATCATGTCCTTTCTGACACCCTATGCAGTATTCCCTGAGAGCTTTTAAGAACAGATGCCTGTAATAGCTGCATAATTGTTTCTTTTTCATTGTTTGTGCAGTTCCACTTTTATAGTGTTGTTCTCATGTTACTCTCAGTGTGTTCTTTTAGGTCAGGATGAGTTCATTCCCTAAAGAAAAAAAACTAATCAGTTGACCATAAATTGCAGGTGTTCTGAGCATCAGTTAACTCAAGACTGACCGGGGAAACTGCTCTTCCAGTTCAGTTCCTGTAGCTTTCTCATCATTGAATACCAGTGGCTGAGTGAAGCTGGAAAGAGGAATTTAGCATAGAGGCAAGCCAGACAGGTAAATCATCTGTTAGTTCTGCAGTTTGGAAACTGAGGCAGGAGTCAAATTTCATTTTCCGCTTCATGCTGCAATTATCAGTCAGTGCATCAGTGATGTTTAAGGGTAGCAAGACCGCCTATCTTGAGTCTTTCAGTGTTTGGCGATGCTGTATTTCCCCATTGCTTACCTTTGTTAAAAAATAAAAAAGAATTGGAAAGAGTTTTACTTGCTGTGATCTGACATGGAGTGTCTTATCTATAGCCTTCAAATGATTTGGGACTTTTTCACATCTCATCAAAATAATGCTGTAGCCTTTCTAAGAGTTACTTAAAAACACATTTGCAATCTAACCTTTCCTTTTTTTTTCATGTGATAAGAGATTAGGTAGGTTCTTAACCTCTTGTTCTACATGTGTTTTAACTTCTCTTTCAATATTGCACTGCCAGTTTTATGAGCCAAGGCCAAAATACTCTGCTTGCTAAACTTGAGCAATCAGGAGGGAACAGATGATGAAAAACTAACAGTGTTTTACTCATCTACCACTCATTTTTCTTCACAGACATGTAGAGAGTAGATATTAACAAAGACAGTAATAAAATGCACTGTGAGGCCTCATAAATCAATGTGTCCTGGTGGGGTCAGGAACAAATATTGGAAAGGTTAGAACATGTAGAGAACTGTGTTCCCATGTTGTGACGCTCAAAGCTAGGCTGGGAGCTTTTCATCTGCTGATTTGAAAGCAATTAGGAGGAGGCATTTCTGTGGCTGCCCAGGAGGCTTTGTGCTGGCTGGGCGTGTGGTCAGCTCTTTTTTTTTAGTGGCTACAACAGGTAACACACTGAAAAAGAAGTCCTATGTGAGTCAGGGCTTTCATATTGCTCTGCTAGGGACAGATGTTTTTAAAGGTGTCTCAAAACCCAGGGGATCCAAGCTGTTTGCTCATCTGCAGCAGGACAAGACTGTTCTGTTGAATGCATCTGCAAGTCTGCGTCGACAAGGTACTTGAGGTTCCCTGAAGAGAGAAGTCCTGGCCGGAGGGAAGGTTCAGTGCTGGGAGCTCTCAGCTCAGGTTTTGGTATAACAGGGATGTGTTGATGGTGCCTTCTTAGTTGTTTGTTAATGTTCTCTCACCTTTCAGGCTGGCAGGTTTCTTCCAGTTTGCAGCTGATGAAGTAGATCTGTCACTTCATCGAGAAGGGCTTATGCTGAGACAAATGCAGAGACAACACTCTGCGTCCTCCTCTGCTCCTGCCAGGGAACAGTCTCCTGTGTCAGCAGGACTGATTTAATAGTAAAGCCTAGGGAACTGAACAGCCTATGGAAAGGTGACTGTTCCCCCAAATTAGCTTAGTGGTTTGTGTTTTTTGCTTGCACAGATAGTAAGAAGTTTCCAAAGAAAAGGGGTTGATTCAGTTGGAAAACAGTTTAATGTAGGTCTTTGGAATGACTTGATAAAGCTGAGTCAGTTGGGTTATCAAAGAGAAGCCAGAAACCTAGCAAGAGCTCAAAGTCATCATAGATGTTCAGTTATTTTACTGAACAGGATTTAGTCACATAGGATGCCTAACAAAAGCTGTACAAATTAGCAGTCTTTTGGAAGTGCTTGCATATACTGCAAAGAAAGTATTAGTAAAATTAATTTACTTGTAGAGCTTCCTGTAGTGGTGCCTCGGTACTACACAGCTGTCAAGATTAAATGAGATTTGGGGGCTGATATCGTCTAGGTGGGGACAGTATTGTGCCCTTAGGACAGATTTGTAATTTCATTTGTAATCAGGCAGACTATAATTACTATATTTGCCTCTGATTGAAAAAACAGGTCAGAAAAGTAATGAATTGTTCTCCTTATGGGATGGGGGGGAAGTTCACACAGTAAGAGCACTTTAAAACATGTCCAGTCTTCACGTTCCCGATATTCCACCTTTGTGCTTGCTGGGCTGGCAGGTCTGTGCTTCACGTGGGCAGGGAGCTGCTGCCTGGAGAGCAGAGGGCAGGATGGGCTGTGGCTGTGTGCCTTTGTGATCTCTGTGGTGAGTGCCAGGTACCAGCCAGCCTCTGATCTGGGGAGAAAGAGGACTTCTGTGTGGCACAGGCTGCAGGGCAGGGGTACCGCAGGTACTGAACTAGGAGGAACACAGAGCAGGAGGAAGTTGTACTCCTGGCCTTTGTGAGCACTTGAGGAGAGTATGAGAGCCAGCCCAGGGTCGATTTCGATGAGCTGAGCTTGCACACAGGCTGTCCTCTCCTGAAAGGCTGGATCAGCCTCAGGGAAGGCTTCTTGGAAGGGAGATGGGTAACCAAAATTATGGATGAAAGCAGGAAGCCCGTGAAGTCTGTATTAGGCTAGTATGTGTCTGGAGCCCTATGTGTTAGCATAGCAGAGAATCAGGATCCTCCTTACTAAATTATCTCTATTTTTTTCACAGTGCCCTTTACAGCTGAGGAGTTTCATTATTTTGGTTTGGGTTTTGTGAACAAATAGCAAGTTGAAAATTGGCTGAGTTTTGTGCATGAAGTCCCTGGCTTTGCTAGGTTTATTTGTCAAAGATCTGTCTCTTATTGTTGGGTAAGTTCTCAAAAAGAAGAGAGACCAGGTTTGGTCAGCTTTTGAACTTTGAGCATTTGGTCAGCTTTTTCCTTAAGAGGGAGGAGAAGGGAATGGCACTGGAAAATAAAACTCTTAGCAGGGAAAGGAAGTTCTCACTGGTTTTGACAGAGCAGTTCTCAGAATTATTGGATTGTTTTCAGCTGTTGATCTCAGTGTTTATTTTCAATCCCTTCTTTTAATGAAAAAGGAGCCAGTGTTCCCCAGTTCTTTACTCAGCAGCGCGTCCCTTGGCAAGTCTTGTGTCTAGAGCCCTGGGACTCAGGCTGACCAGCCAATTGGCTCTCCTCACAGGGCTGAGCAGGGAAACCTTGGAAGGAGATGTGAGTTCCTATTTCCAGCCTGCAGAGATGGTTCAGATGCTGATTCTGCTGTCACATCTGTTTGTGTAGCCCATAAATATGTAGAGAGGGCCCATCCTACATGGAAGAGGGTTCAAGTGTCTCTAAAAAAATCATCCTTCTTCTTTTTCAAGACTAGAAAAAAGCTAGAATGAAGTTTCAGTGTCTGCTTTTCCTATAAAATATTAATGAAGCATGGATGTGATCTTCAGAGACGAGGGTTTTTTCACCAGTAAGTGCAGTCAGGAAGGAAAGACAATAAAAATGTCCTCCCTCAGCTTCCGTGTTCAGAAGATGAAGTGAACTTTTGGCTGTTTGCATTATCCAAGCTGTCCTGGTTGCATG
Source organism: Dicaeum eximium (assembly GCA_013396995.1). Lineage (NCBI taxonomy): Eukaryota > Metazoa > Chordata > Aves > Passeriformes > Dicaeidae > Dicaeum > Dicaeum eximium. Next base: position 1,091,931 of record VWZP01001962.1, read on the forward strand.
CTCTCAGAATGACTGTGCCACTGAGCCCAGTTCTGCGTCTCAGATACTTTGTCAGATGCTACCATGCTTCTGGAAAGGGCTGTTATGTCTGCGTGTGCTTCCCGAAACACAGCGGAATCGAATTAAAGTGTCATTGTTCTGAAACACTCTGATCTGCTGCCAAAAGAGCTACTGTTGTGCAATCCTTCATAGCAGGTTAGAGTGGCAGTTGCTCCTTGGTTTGAAATTGGTATGTGGCAGGATGGGTTCCCAGTTCTCTCTCCGGGGATGGCACGTCTCATCTTGTTCTTCCCTCTGGGAGCTGTGATTCACACGGTGTTCAGCTGTCCTGAGTTGGGAATAAACCCTTGAACAGGCTGAACATCAGTGGTGCTACTTAGGAGTGACAGGGAAAGGAAGAGCAGCTGGCTCCCCCTTTGAGAATGGGGAGCAGTGCTCTGTCTGGTGAATACCAGGGATTACATTTGTCTATTCTTGCCAGCACATTGTTCTGATGTAAAAAAAAAAAAAAAAGAGTTGGAATAAAAAAATGTATCTTGACTTCCCTTTCTGATTTGCAGAACGCAGTGTGTATACTTCCATGCTGACATTTCTGCCTTTTGTGATCTTTATGTTAACCTACAGCTTGGCTGGCATGCTGTCAGGCTTCATTTGTGTAGCAAATATAGTATTTGCAGGTATCATTCAAACATTGAATTCCTGTTGTGATAGGCATTGGCATCAAAGTTTACTGCCCAATTTTTCAGCTAAATCAAATATATGAGAACTCTGATAAATATTTTAAAATAAATATACTATAGGGTGAGCTGTATTACAGCAAAGGGATCAAACTCATCTCTAGTTTTTAATCTTCCAAGACTTTGGGCAACTAGAGCAATTGCTTACGGGAAAAACAATGTGAGTAAAGTATTTGAATTATGTTACGTGTTTCTTGCTGGAATTTAACAGCTGGAAACAAAAGGCAGTGAGAACATCTTCATAGCCAGGTCCATGCATGCCTTTGGCAGGTGCTCAGTTGGACAGCAGATTGGGAACCTCCGTGGCAGAAGCTGCTGCAGGCTGCTGAAGGCTTTTTCTCAAGGCCATCAGGGTGCATGGTTTGTACTGGTGTTGGCTCAGAAGAGCTTTTTGTTTATCCATTCACCTTCTGTCCATGTGAAACCACTCTCTGGAGGTTCCTTTTGAATACTGGTCGTGCCTCAGCTTCATATCCACTGAGGCATTGGAGTATAAGGTGAGGAAGTGTCTTCTGAGGCATGATACTCAATTTGACTGACCTGCTGTATAGCTTAGACCATTTGACTTTTCTGCATTAATTCTTGGCTCTGTGGAAAAATAAAGACTGATTGAAACACCCACACACTTCATTAAGAGCCCTCTGATGATGAAAAAAGTATTTCAGAAATTTGTTGTTTCATAGCTAACTCTTCTCTCTGTTAAGATTTTTGTGTTGGTTGATTTATTTAACTTCCAGTCACGGGGTCTTGTTCTGTCATTGCTAGACTGAGAGCCCTCCACAGTCAGTCTGCTTGCCTGTGTGCAAATTCTTCTAGACCATTTTCAAATCACCTGCAGAGCTGTGACTGGCAGCCTTCCACTCCAGCCTTACTCTCTCTCACAGCTTTATTCCTTTCTCAGTATAATCAGTGTCATTCTGAGTGGGAACAGCTGGCTGAAGACAGTTCTCCAGTAGAGTTTGTGTCAGTGACAGAGAGAGACAATGGAGTCCTGGTTGGTAGTCTTGTACATCCAAGGATCATACTTGACCTGCAGCTGTAGTATTTCTTTGAGAGCTCATGTTTGCTAATTCTTCTGTGTGACATAGCTCTTGTGCTTCTGGACAAAGTCTCGCATTCCTTAAGTATGGTCCTTCTTTTTTTTCTAGTGCTGGGAGAATGGGGTACACTGGAGTTAGACAAGTGGAGAAATAGCATTACCCCAACAAACTTTTTGTGTAAGAAGCAGTAAATTGGAAATAACTAAGACAGTAGTTCTGGAAGAGCTAGTGAGAGGCACAAGCTATATGGAATGTAGAAAATAAGCTGATTAGCTCACTGGAGAATGGAGTTCTGTTTCAAGGCACTAAACTCGTTTGCCAGATAGATGAGGAGAATGGATGGTCTCATGGTACTCAGGAAGGGTAAAATTTAGGTTTGCTCCTCAGAGTTGTACTGCAGATTTCATCATTTTCCAAATTCTATTCTAATAATGCATAACACTGAGGATAATTAAATAATACTTAAAATATTTTAATGAACTAGTGCTGCTTGGAATTCCTGAAAGAATAGAACTCCTTGGCTGGAAATGGATGGACACAAGAAGGAGCTCCAAATTAATATATTTCTGGGTTTTAGTGTGTCTGATGCATTGGAGTCCTGGAGTATTGGTGGGGCTCTAGGAAATACACAGCTGCTCTGTGGGTATGGTTGACAGTAGAAATATTCTGATTAAAAAATCCATGTAAAATAAGCAGGGTTTTGTTAAATATATTTTACAATGTATTTGATACATAGACATTACTTTAGCATCTGACTTTAAAACAACGATAAAATTCAGCCTGAAATTAGATCAAATCCCATAATAAATGGGATGAGTAGAATTCTCCTTTCTAATATCTTACCCATTCAGTAATAGTCCATGAGTTACCATTGTCTGTCAGTCAGACCATAGTCAATGAACATACGGCTGGGAAGGCTTTACCAGTTTCACTAAAAGCATGTTCTTGAAAAAGCAGCTTCATGATGTAAGCACTGTGGTGGTGTCCAAGAGTAACTGCTACCCCCTTCCTGTAGGAAGAGTCAGAGCCAGTGTCAGAGATTGTAGGCTTGGAGCTAGGAGGTTTAGTGTGATCCATGGAGCAAGGAGAGTGTTACCAATGTAATGAAATCCAGGGGATCTTTGGATACCACAAGTGGCACCTGTAAGCTCACTACGTGTCTGTGGTTAACCTTAACAGGTTCTTAACAGCAGCTCTCTACCTCTTTAATACTCTGTAATCAGTATACACAATTATCCTCCTTAAAGCCAACCTCAATTACCATGAGGTGAGAGTACACTTTGAAGTGTCTCTTGGAAGTAATTTAATATTCTAATATGAAGGATGTGTTTTGCCCATCCTGCCATAATGAACGTGAAGCCTTGCTGTCAGGTAGGCAACCACACACAAAGTGGAAGATCTTCAGGTGAAGAGCTTAACTTTAGGCACAACGAGGGGAGAAAAAAATAATCAGTTTTCTGGTTTAGATCATTTACAAGCATCACTGCTTATCTCTCAAGTCATGGACATAGTAATTTTCCAAAAGCATCGCTAATTAAAAACACCTTTTTGGAAACAAAAGTTTGCTTTTGGCCATCACGCAGAAGTGTTGGCAGTAAAAGACAGGAGTGGTTTGAATTGTCATCCCAGGGCTGTGGGGGAGAGGGAAGGAGCTATGTGAACAAACAGCTAGTTTGTGTAGGGGCTGCAATTCAGAATAAAATCAGAGAATCATTTGGCATCCCTGTGTCTTGGAGCCCATCAGAAGCCTGCTGCTCTGTGGCTTCTGTCACGTAGAAGTACAGGCTGACCTCTCTGTGTCTGCCAGTTGATGCTAAGTACTGAAATTTGTGTAAAAGTATACTATGCTAGGAACATGCAGCATATCTGTGATTAATCCTGACAGCACTAGGAACTCAGACTGCCTTTTAGCACAGGGACTGAGGAATTTGTGCTTCTGCATTTGCTTCCCACTTGCTCTGTGTTATTACCTTCTCTGTGCCTTGCTATCCCTCTCTGACAAAATGGGGACAGCACTTTTGCTTCCCATAGATGTATTATGTGAATGGGAGCTGGTGAAATGCTTTGGGATTGCAGATGTGAGAATGTCACTTCTGGTGAGGCCAGGAGCCTGCCCAGCCCCTGCTTGCCCAGTGGCACTGGGAGGTGCCATGTAGGGGGATGACACAGTCCTGGCCACTTGTTGCTGTCTGTCCCAGAGGATCAGGAGGTATGATGCTAACCTGAGGGGGTTTCACCTCCTGCAGTGCTCACTGTCCCAAGTGTCTAGCCTGAAGAAGGTGCAAGCTACTTCTGCCCTCAGTGGAGGGACTGGAATGCTCCTAGAAAGTGAGTCACTTGCTTTTCCTAACCACCCTTACATGGACAGTCCCCTGAGCTGCAGAAAATATCAGATGGGCTCACCTGCCCTATTCGTGAGGCTGTGTCATGACCCAGACCAGGAATTTGACAGGACTCATGAACAAGCCAACCCTATTCCTGCTCCCTTTGCTTTTTCCAGTCCTCAGGGTTGTAGGATGGTTCGCTCCTCCCTTGCTGAGACCCCACAAGCACTTTGGAGATGGAGCAGCGCTGCACTGGGGAGCCAGGAGCTGCTCCAGGCTTGGCAAGGGCGGCACAGGGCTCGTCTGTACCCCCACAGGCTCGGAGCAGGCACAGAGCTCCTGAGGAGCGATCGCTGGCTGTGATGATTTTCTCTCTCTTGCTTTCCACTGTGCACGTATGTGTGTGGGCTGTGCTGCCAAGGTATTAATGGTTCTTGAAGCAGAACATGTGAGAAGAGGCAGATGTAGTGCACGGTGAGTCAGTGTGAGTACGCTACAACCTTGGCTTTAGTTAGGGATGCTTTTGTTTTTGGCTGTATCAGCTCTTGGAGAATATCCTGGAAATAGTGGGATTGTTACCAGAGTTTTGTTCATCTCTGCCTTTTAGTGTGTATGCCTCTGATTTGGCATTGCATCATCAAAGTGTCAAGATGAACTCTGAAAAAAAAGAGAGGCAGTCAGTGCATTTAGCATGAATGTGTCAGGTACTGCAGAAAAAGATTTTTAAAGCAATAGTAAAACTTGAAGGGAAATGCTTCAGAACATTTTATTTAATTTATATGAGTATTTGAAAAAAATACACTATGGATAATACTTTAAATCATCTAAAATCTGACAAATGGACTTAATTCAAAATATATGCTAAAATCTCATGTTCTTTTGGACGAAAGCATATGTGCTAGGCAACAACTCTATCAAAGCTTTGCAGCTGAGATTTAAATACCTTTTCAAAAGGAATCCTGTACCATAAATGCTATCAGATGCTTAATTAAGACAGCACAAGCAAAGAGCATGTTTGCAATAAATTATGGGGATGTGTTCTGACATGCTTTATCTATGTAAAGATTTCTATTTTTATGTGAAGCTATTTACAGATTATTGATTTCAGAAATAGATTTGTAACTAAAGAAAGATGCATCATATTTCAGTTGCCTGGACTTGAGAATCCTGCCCGGCTGTCTGCTCTCTTAGATGTTTATTCCAGTGGCTTACAAGTATAGGGAGGGATTCTGTCCTTATTTTTCTCTCTCTATTTGGAAGAGGGAATTTGTATTCAGGGACTGGGTCCCAGGTTTCTTACCCATGCAAGCAGGCTGATTTTTATGCCTTTGAAGCACAGAATAATTTCAGTGAAGTCCGTGAGGCTTTTTCCATGAGTAAGACTTTCAGATGGCGAAGGTCCCTCGCAATGTATTTTGTCAGTTGTCACTGTTTTGTTTCAGGGCAGCAAGCTGTTGTCACAGTGTCAGTGGAGCCTGCTAAGCTGTAAGCCTGCCTTTTGAGTATGTGTAATAGAAACCTTTAACAATTTTTTGCTACTTAATGCTGTGTGAACATTGGAAGAAAAATTTTAATAAATCAGGGCAAAGCATGAAGGAAGAGGTTAATATTTTTCGTTAGAAGAACCTTTAGAATTTGAAAACATGCAAGCTTGTATACCCAAGAGCCTGTCTATTTTTTCCAGCCATACCAGTTGGTCTAATAAAAGATAGTGTCTCTGTCTACAAACCTTGTCCTGTCTGCAAACTCTTTTGATTGCATCTACAGCAAAATACTGCTGGATTATTAAAATAATTCAGGCCTTCTTTGCCTAATTATGTGGAAACTCAGATTTTTGTGGTTTCCTTAAGTCTGATCTTTTTGAATCCCAGCACACACAAAATGATGCTATCTGGTTTCTTGTACTGTAGAGGAGGTTTTCATCACATAAGAGCTCCAACTGCTTCACTGATTCCATATTTTAGAATGGATATTATAAAGGTAGCCTGCTAAAATTCTTCTGCCATCTGCATTTTAGGGTATTTTGTAGGATACTGTTGGTGTATACTGTCAGCTGTCTGGCATGGATGGCCTCTGAAAGCAGTCCTAGCTTAGTACCTGTGTCAGCATCTGGTGTGGTGGTGTGTGATGGGGAGCAGAAGAAATGGGAAGAGGCTGGCAGAGCACGATGTCTCTGGTATAGTTTGTGGGTATAAATCTTTGAGCCTTGCTATGTGTCTGCCTGGGTAAGCAGAGTGGTGTACCCCTTCCAAACAGCAGGAAGCTTGAGTTTGGACTTGCTTGGAAGACCTAGACCCAGAGCTGTCTTACAGTCCTCAGGCTAGCCATGCAACAGTTCTTTCAGAGCTTTTTAATGTGCCTTTTAGAGGCCTTCAATGAGTATATCTCTCAGACTCAAATCTGGAGCTCTAGGCTAATTTTAAAATAGACCAAGGTGGTGATGATCTGGACCATCTTGAAATGTCCATGGAGTAGATGCTTTTCCAGCCTCAGAGAGCACAAGCCCTTGCTGTAGTTCACAGACTTGGGGTGTTAGCAGATCACTCCCTCTGCTGTATGCCTTGGCTGAGTCTGTGACCCTTGCAGGGACACTGCTGCTCTCCTGAGCAGCCCTTGCTGTCCCTGAGGAGCCTTGCTGCAGGCAGTGCCCTGCCTTGTGAGTGAAATGGGAACAGGTCGGTGCTTGAGGGGCGATGAGTTCTGTGTCCTGTGCTGCCTTCTGTGTGCCTTTGGGCACAGCTTAAATAGATAGCTGGTAATTACTTGTAAAGCCCTTGGTGGCTGTGGCTGGGGCTATTTTGGAAGCTGATTCTCCCTGCATGCCCTGTTGTGGAAGTTGTGGCTGCCTGGAATGGCCCGTCACCCTCTCGCTGTGGTGACCTCCTCTCCTGGGTGTGTTGCAGGGAATTCAGGGGGAGAGCTCTCAGCAATGGCATGTGGTCTCTTGGGCTGCCTGCCAGGGCCTCAATTTGGTGACCTTTAGGATGTGGCAAAAGATGCATTTGTAAACCTTGGTTATAGTAACTGGAAGAATGCTGGAGGAGGAGGAGGAATGTATTTTTTACAAGACAAGCTGTTTGCTCAGTTAGATGTTTATGACCAGCAGCTAGTAGGTAAATATGCTAAGAAGTGCTATGACAATTAGAACTGTTGCTCTTCAATAGAGTTTAAAATGAAGAAATTATACGGATTTCCTTGAGGAGCATGCATGTGACACTGAGAGCGCTGTGACTTCTGGTACTGGTTTGAACACTTGCTCTGCTCTCTACTTTGCTGGAATCATTAAATTCCCTCCTGTAAAATGAATGCAGTCATATTTTAGAGGTGTCCAGATGTAGTTGCTGTATCTACCATACCCATGTAGTTTGTTAAGTGGTTTTCTTTCTTTTAAGAAGAGCAAACAAGCCAAGACCTGCAGTCCAGCAGTTGTGTGGGTTACACAAGAACGTGGTTTCATGTAATACCTAATTTGGTATCACGGTGGGTTGTGTCTCCCACCCTGTTCTCCACCCCAGCTCTAATTACAGTGTTGTGGCAGGTTGAGCTGAGTTCAGCCTGGGTTCAGCTGATCAGTGGGACTACTCAGCCTTTCCTCACCTTTGGTCAGTTGTTTTTGACAGGTGAGGACTTGGACTGATGAGCTGAACTGACCCACCACGGCGCTGCTTCCTAACCCCACCTGTGCCAGGGAATGCAGCAGCACGTGTCTGGCTGGAGGAGCAGGCGAGTAGAGTTGCCCCAGTGTGCTAATAACAAAATTGGGAACCGTGCCCCTCTTTCCTTATGGCAGGGCCTTCCTGATGAGAAGGACTGTCTGTGGTTTGGTGGTGACAGCCAGCACTTGAGAAGGGGTGCTCATGTTTGTGAAGATCTGCTGGTGAATATTTGCATCGCTCATGTTACAGGTTTGCAGTGTGCTCTTGCTCTGCCTGAATGTGTCTGACCTGCAGAGGACAAAGGATCATCTTTCTACTTTCCTTCCAATTGTTTCTGCTAATTTAGCATCAGTTTGAAGCTTTGTCTTTGCTTAGAGATCAAATGGCCAGGGACAAGGCTCTTTGTTTTCACTCTGTGGTAAAAGTAGCAAGGTCAGTCCCGGTGGGGCTTGTACGGTTTACACTGCTAAATTTATCTCATGTGTTAAGGGTTTTCTATCACCTACAGCTAATGCATATTGGTAACTCTAGTGTCAAAAAATACCCCATTTGCAATGCAAACCAGGTCTCTGTTTGTAAATGCATTTTCACCACAATGGATAGGAATATCTTTGCAGCCATGTAGAACAGCCTTCCCAGCTCTCAGTTTTAACATCTCAAAGAGCAGCATCTTACTTGACCTGCATACTCAGGTCATTCCACTCGGTACTTTGCAAGACTTCCTGAGTGGCACAGGAGTTCCTTCATACCAGGAAACAAAACTTTCTGGCAAAACAAACCTTGAACTTAAGCAAGCTTTTCTTTTCTGTCTCTTTCAGAAATAAGTAAGCATTTGAAGATGACAACCTCATGGAGCGACCGACTCCAGAATGCAGCAGATCTCCCTGCAAACATGGATGGGCATGCTCTCAAAAAGTACCGCCGGGAAGCCTACCACCGGTAAGTCATCTGTGAAGCTCCAAAACAAAACACAAACCCCACATTTCTTGGGGTTCTTTTGCTTGTTAGTAAAACAGGAAGGTTCTTACTTCCTCATGGAAGTGTTAGTGGAAGAGAGCTTAGAAGATGGCACAGTATCGGCCTGCAGGAGTTTACAAACAGCTGAGTTGAGATCCACGTACTAGAGCAAGGGAGGATATGGTTCTTATTGCAGTGAAAAGGTTCATCAAAGTCAGATTTTGGGTAGAAGGCTTTCAAGTCAATAAATACTCAGTGGCAGAGGTTTTATAATAATTATTGCAGTGCACATGGGGAGAGTAGAGCCTTAGACACTGGAATGCACAAATATGAATAAGGAGGAAATAAAATGGGGTCAGAAATTGTTTGAGAATTACACCTAGTTTGATTAACTGTGTGACCACAGGAGCATGCAGGAGCACTAGGCAAGGGCCCAGCATTTTCACTGTTAGGTGTACCTAAAACTGTTTTTGCTGTAAAACAATTACAGAAAGTAAAGAAGATAGAGTTCAAAATAAAAGGAATGTTATCACTTTTAGTTTGGAAATCAAAGTGCAGGCACTGGGTTGTTTTTACAAGATCACATTGGAGGTTTGGCTGAGCCAAGAATTTAGTCCACAGCTCTCAAGGTTCCAAGCATAAAGCATAAAAGACGGATGAAGTCTGTATCCTTATCGGATGTCTGGACTGCTACAGAGTTAAAAACAACAGCATCTAGTAATTGTCAGTATTCTGTTTGTGGGTGGTGTATCTTCAAAGTTTAGCTTGGTTATTTTGAGAAGTCATACAGTGTGATGATCAGAGGATATTCAGCAGAAGGGGAAATGTATGTCTGGTATAGAAACAGAAAAAGAAGTCAAGTTTCTCAACCTCATGCTTAAATGCCATGTTGCATTTGTGATTCACATTGGTGGTATTTCTGGGGAAGTGTTTTGGAAGTGTTAGATATCTTTTGATTCTCCAAATGGAATCTAATTTGAGAAAAACTCCTTAGTGCATCATATGATTGGCCAGGTTGTGCAAGTTGCAGTGTCCAGGGCTAAGTAATGGATCCTGTGATGCATTTCTGAAGCTTTCCAATTTCTAGTGAATATGTTTGAGCAACATGTCTTAAGTGGTGGCATTATTTGAATCTCTCTGTCAGCTGGTTTGTCAGATATTGAAGTATTTAATGAATGCAACTATATATAGCATGTAAGAAGAGAGGGATTTTACACCATTCCCTGTCAAAAAATCTTCACCTTGTTGCAGTCATTGACAGGTTTACCTTTGTGTCATAAATCTGTTTGAAACTTCAGCTGTGTTACTCCTGATTCAGATTGATGGAAATCGAGCCGGAGTAATGCCTATATTTTTTTCTAAGTATTTCCTTAACATTTGTTATGGTAGAGTGCTGACAGTTTGCTAAATGTTGTACAGGATCCAAAGGAGGCCGTGCTTGTCTTTAAGAGCTCATACATTCAAGTCCTCATCATGTTTACCCTTTCACAAAGAATTTCCTATGAAAGATGGGACTGCAGTCATGTAAAGGAGGGCTTCCCACTAGGAGCTGGGATCTGGTAGCCCAAAATTAGTCTGTGGTAAAGTTTAGGTACCTGTTTTTAGCATCTAGAAATGTCTTATGCAAAACATACCAAGCAGAAATGCTGCTAGCATCTCAGGTTTTCATGGAAAGCACAACATTGGAAGTACATTAAGGAGAGGCACATTTTTGTTTAGGGATTGCTATCGTCTTTCAAAGAGAGAGGGAGAGGGAGAGGAAGGGAACAGAAGAGAATGAGAGAACCTGAAGCCAAGGCTGTAGTATAGATCTGTGCTATTAATGGCTTTGGTATACCAGTTTCATGGGAGTTATTTTGATAATCCAGTATTGTGAGAATCTGAAACAACCTCATTCCAGAGGTAGTGTTGTCAGATTTCTATTTCTGGTACTTTTCATGGGCATAGTGTTAACAGATGTGATGTTGCTTTAAAAAGTGCAAACTTAACATGATAGAGTATGACTGAAGTTACTTCCCCTTGGTGTTTGACATTATATTTTTTACTATTTTATTAGTGTTTCAGATGCTGAGTACATGTGCTGGTCACAGGCACAAGTTCTAGGATGTAAATTTGTTTCACTAAGGTCCAGGTATGCTCTGACTCCTGTATATTGCTGAAGCACTGCAAATTTTATGAAAAAGAGAAATATAAAATACAAGGTGTCATTGTCAAGATTATTTTCTTTCTATTTCTTATTTTTCTTCTCTTTTTCTTTCAGTCTTTTTTTTTTCTGTCTCTTTTTTTTCTTACTCCAGCAGCTAAAGGAAAAATCCTTGAAAACATGAATCTAAAGTGACTTAGAAACAAAACCAGTAAGAACACTGAATTTAAACCTGTTATGTTTTTGTTACCTTAAAGATAGTCAACGTTATTTTATGGCCCAGTCTGAAAGGCTGAAGGAGGCCCAATCTGAAAGGCTGGAGGATACCAGCCTAAATACCACATTTACAGATGAGAATAAGTGGGACTAGCTTTTGTTACCTACGTTGAAAGCCTATTTGAGCTCAAAGTCATTCAGTAGATTTTCTAAATGCTGCTAGGAATGCTTAGCTTTCTGAAGTGTGAAATTTAAAAAACTTGTTTCACTGTTTGTTTGCTTCATGCTTACTTAAATACCAGTGGAGATACCTAGACCAATCAATTTAACATTCTTGTTCTCATGAAGTACACCAGATTTGATATGCTTTGAATTGTAAATGAATTCAGATGAAATAAGGAGAAAAGTTTCCAAAAGCAAAATAGTTTACCTTAAAAAATATATATAAATGTTCTTGTGGCCATGAAACTTTTAAAAAACTTTAAAAAAATTACCTCTGAAGATACCACTCAAATAGTCATGGTTTATGGTGGTCATTCTTACTTGGAATGTGTATTTTCAGGTGCTGCACTTCTAATTGTATGATAATTGATGGATGGATGTTCAACATACAATAATTGTTGGCAGAAGTCCCAGTTGAGACTGGTTTAACTGGTGTAGTGCATACTGACTCAGAGTATGATGACTATATCGTAATCATATCTGAATGCCATGGGCAAGAATGTTTAGAATCAAATTTTTATAACTATAGAATCAGAAAAATCCGTTGGGGAGGAGAAGTGGTGGGCTTGTATCTTCAGGGAATTTCTGACAACTTTGATGGAAGCTTTTGGGTAGCTGGTGTTGCTGTCAGACCTGGTTACACAACACTGCTGGCGCCTGTCGGAGGTGAGGTCTGCAGATGAATTAATATGCAAGCTACATGTTACTCATTCTCTAGCAGAGGTCACTGGTAAGAGGATACTGCGTTACCGTGCGATTGGCAACGCAGATTTTAATTCGGAAATAAAATGGATGTGCAGTTCTTGGGAGGCTTTTCCTTGGTCTGTGTGGCTGTGGAGCCACCTCCCTCGTGCGCTGCTTGTTGACTTTTCCGGGTAGAGGATAATCACTCGATCATTTGTTCTGGAGGAGTACTGTCATTTAATGTGATTGTAATTAGGCAAGAACTAGGTTGACTCTGAGCCGCCAAATTGCCCTAGTGTCTATTTTTTAACTTGGAGTGAGCACTTCTGGGCACCCTCTGGATTATCTCACATAGCTCTGTAGGGTTTAAATAGCAACCCCATCTAGTTAAAGCAAATAATGGAAAAAGTTGGTGTTCCATCCACTCTTGTTACTGACAGTTACCAAGATCCAGGAAACAGGTATTTGCTCTTATATTTATTTATCTGTGGTTTTGGCTTAACAGAGCAGAAAGGCTGAAATGGCATTTTGGTTAAACATACTGGCTTTGGGATGCTTCTACCATTTTGCATCAGAATAATTTGAGACTTCTCATCCTGAATGTAGTGTTTCTGTTGTTGTTTTAATTGTTGGGGGTTTTTCTTGCTCTCTTGTTTACTGGCTAGTGCAGGGAGTGTGGCATGATGATTCCTAATCCTAACTCTCCTGCTGACTGCTGATAATAGAGTATTAAATAAGTTGCTTCATAGTTTTGTACTTCAGTTTGCTTTCAGAGCACATTATGGTGGTGATATAAGTAATTTTAGCTGTTACTATACACTGAGATTCTGGATTAAAAGATAGTATATGCTTTAATAATGACAAAGCAAAAGGATTGCCAACTGGTTGTTTTGATTTCATGGATTAAAGATGTACTTTAGCTTGTTCAAATTTGTAGACTCTGGGCTATTCACTGCTAATCTTGTTTCTTCACTTAATTGTTACTGGATCATCAGTGATTGCAAACAGGTGGAAATGTTGTATAAACAAGACTGTGAGACTTGAAACTGTTCATCTGTTTAGGTGGTTATGTTTAAAGTCACTTCAAAATGATCAGTTCACTGAGGTGGAAAATGAGAACAAATCTTTACCAGTCAGAAAGTGCTCTTTTCATGAAACACGTTTGGACAGGCCATGTGTGGTGTTTCCATGTTCTGGGTGGCTCTGGAGGCTCTGCTGGCCATGGTCTGTCCTCGTGTGTCTGAGCAGCTCCTGGGACCTGTGTGGTGGCCCGTGTGTGACAGAGGGCAGCGTGTGCTCTGTGTTTTGTTTTAGTGCTTTAGACGCTGGAGGAGGGAGAGGGAGTGTCAGGTCTGTAGAATGGGTGAGCTTATAAAAAAACACACCACTTGCCAAGTTAATAATAATGAAATTACATTGTAAATGTCCCATGATCCTTAGCTTTAATAGTTTCAGGGAGCAGACAAGTGTTATTTTGGGATGGAATCCATATGTGAGCTTCTTGGCACTTTGCTGTTGCCTGGGAAGAAAACCCAAACAATGAAAACAGAAATGGCCAAGGCTATCTCTTTGCAGCTGATTCCTGCGGCATTTCAGAGGGAAGTGCTCGTAGTTGTGTTTCTGGATACAGCCTCATCAGGCCTTGAAGTTCCAGTCATTACTGGATTTTTCTAGTTTTATGTCACTAAAACTGTGCAAGGACAGTTAGACTTGTGAAATTGTGGGGCATGGTGTTGGAAATGTTACTAGAAGTGGCCAAGAAATTTTTATGCCCTTCTTTTGTTTCCCCTGTCTGAAACTATTTCATCCCCTGAAGTGTTGTAGTTTGAGGCGTATGGTATGATAAAAAATATTATATGGAATAGTCAATACCTGCCTAAAGAGGCATGACTTAGCAAAAGAACAATTTAATTTGTTTTAAGAATTTAAAGCAGTTTATTTCTTCTCTAAGGCAGCTAACCAGACATCCAGCACCCAAAGATGAGACATTTGATGATATTGTAGCATTTTCTTTAGGTTGCTCACATGTTTTGTACCAGATAAATAAGGTCACTGGGGGAGTTCACTGCTGCTGGTGGAAGTCACCTGTGCCCAGAGCTGTAATGTCATGCAGTGACACAAGTCCCCAAGCAGACCACATCTGGGGACTAGCTGGGCATACTGAGAACACTGAGTTGTCATAAAAGTAGAGGAATGTTTATTTCATTATTTGCCTTTTTAAAGAGGCCATGGGGAACCTTGGGCGTGGGAGACTATTAAAAGCTAATCCATTCAGTTCCCATTATTTCTTTTTAATTCTTCTAGCTTATTAAAAAAATGGAAGTTGTCTGTAAAACAAAGCTTAACCAAAGTTCCTAAACCCTGAGTAAGCAGGAATCTGAGCCTTCTGGCTAGTTAGTCCCTGTTTTGTGGTTGGCTCAAGCCCAACTGTCCACCACAGGCTTTTTTAAACACACATGTAGGTCATGCTTAGCCAGCTCCCACTGTATTTGCTGTTCCACTCAGCAGTGTTGCAATTTTCTTTGCATTTATTTAATTTCCAGTGAAACATTCTGCCCAGAAAAATGCTAATTGCTGCAAAGTATTTCTAGACACATTTGAAAAATTATTATAAAATGCTCTGTTCCAGAAACCTTGCCTCACATTGTTCATTTTCATTTCCTCACTCTGAGGAATTGTGAGCCATGTGCCAAGTTCCTCCTTAATTATAAAGTGCTGTGCATTTTGTTTATTTTGCTGGTCAAACTACAAGATTATTATACACACAAATTTCATTCAGGGCATACAATTCTTTAGAAATTTCGTACAAATAAAATAAAAACATTTCTCCCTCTCTGTGTTTGCTCCTCTCTAGTGTTACTTGAGAAGAATTGGGATTTAGGTTCCTGCTTCAGAATTGATTGACAAGAACAGTAACAAAACCAAGATCAGTTCTCTTGTAAAAATATAAAGGACTATGAATTGCAGAGTTGTGGCTGTCAGGCTGTGTGACTCCCCTGCTGCATGCTCAGCAGTTCCTTCTTCCTTGCAGTACAACACATTTTTCTCTTACCCAGCACAATCCGTAGAGCTCGAAAAGAAAATAAATACTGTAGTCACTGAGAGCCTTCTGCTGTGGCCAAGCTGCAGGGTTTAATCTTTGAGGAAGAACTCAGTAGAGAGGAAACTTGCTTTGAGGTTTCCCTAAAACAGCTCAAGTGCATTTTTCCAAAGGTGGGGATCTGTGCCAGGCTGAGCCACCCCAAGTCCAGTGCTGCTCCCCCAGTCCCAGCTGTGCTCAGGGAGCCCCTGGAGCTGGAATCTGGTCCCTCAACCACCTTCCCCACGTGCTGCACACCTTGTGTCGCTCCAGCCACACTGCACAAGGAGTCCAAAACACAGGAGACTCCCAGGGACATTCCTCAGAGCAGAAATGTAAACTGGGTTTTCATCAGGAGGAAAGGATGAAGGAAGAGAAGGGCAGTGTCCTGTTTCAGAAGATGCTCTGGGTGCAGACAGGTGTGGGGCTGGGTTTGGGCAGTGCTCACCTCACAGGGGATGCAGAGGGTGTTCTCGTGCTGTGCCTACAGTTTGTTTTGTCTTACTGCCCAGTGCTGTTACGTTTTTAGAACAGCTTAAATTTTAACTCCAGTGCTTCCAGGTAAAGTGACTATTTTCTAAATGGAAAAAAAAACCCAAATTCAGGGGGAGAGTATGATTTCTTCTGATTCTAGCAAGTGCAGAAATTATTCTACATTAAAACTTCCTTGCCTAAAACTGTTGGTTAATTTTTGTTTTCCTTTTATTCTGGCATTATTTCTACTGTTTGTAATCTGGAAGCTTCTTTGATTTTTGTTTATCCAGATGAGCTGTAAAAAACTTGTTATTTCATCCTTTCCTTTCATGACCAGAGGATCCTTTCCCTCAGGTGGTTGAGATTCTTAGAGCTCTCAGGTTGCTCTTGCTTTATAGTCACTAAAAACAGCTCTTGTAATTTCTGTATAGCAGTTGTTCTGAGGGGATGTTACCTTTTGTAGCCAACAGACACAATGTCAGGTTGAATGGGGCTTGGAGAAACCTGATCTGGTGGAAGGTGTCCTGCCCATGGACTTGGAATGTGATGATCTTTAATGTCCCTTCTGACCCCAAACAATTCTGTGATCCTATTATTTGATCAGTATTCTTGTAGTCAGGCTACAAGTGTACTTCAATTAGAATTTAAGAAAAGTTTTGAAATGGGCTAAGTCTGCAGCTTCTGAGAAGCACCTGGCTCTTCCCAGAAACTGTCCTAGAGATTTAATCTCAGCTTTTAATTTTAGATTCTAGGACACTGCAGATATTTACTGCTTTGAGTAAAACCCCAAATTAAGCCGGTAATTTTCTGGGAGTAAATATTTGTAAGTAGCTACTTACTCCCTTTTGCCTAGGGGAGCACTGTTCATGGGAGATTTCTTTATCAGGATTTAAAATTTAGGTCCTGAGTGCCTACAAAATAAACCAGTATCTATCTGGGCCTTCACAAGAGAAGCAAAAATGGTTCTTCTTTTTTTTTTTTTTTTTAACCACTGTTTAGTCTGCATTTAATATGCCAAGGCATATGCAAGTTTGAATTGATTAAAGTGTTCTCATTTCCTGTCCTGAAAATATTGTGTAATAACCTTCTTCAGCTTTTTTAAATATTTGCTCTGTCTCACTCCAGCACTGGTGGGTGAAGTAATTACCACATCAGATCAGTTGGTAGGATGCCTTGAAATCTGCCAGGTTGGGGTGTGATTAGACCCTGCCAGTGCAGTTTATGGGTCATAGGCAATAAGTGCAAATTGGTGGAGAAAGAGGCATCTTCACCAGTTGTTACCAAAGGGTGCTGCTATGGTAATTTTCATGTTTCAGTCAAAAGACTTATTTTGGAACAAAAATGTACTAATGGGTGCTGTTTGTTTTGTTGTTCAGAAAGCTTTTTCAGCTCTTCAGTCTCAATGTATACTAGTTTTGGATTCAGTTTCTAAATACTACAAAAGCAAGGGATGACAATCTGTCAGAGGTTTAGAGATGTTTCCATGGTTTTTGGTCAGTTTTTGTCATCATCATCTAAACACAGGCAGGCTGGACTGGAACAGGTCTCGTGGGTCACAGCTCCCTTGTTTCTGCCTTTCACAGGCACTCTCATATTACCCTTTTTGTGAGTGCATTCAGCTGTGTCTCAGTAATTGGGGTTTTTGTCCTCATTTGGGAAACTTACCAAATGTTGCAATTCTGAAATGATCTTGTGATCTTATTTAAATTTCTCTTCTTGCTCCTGTCCTGTAAAGACAGTCAGAAAATTGTGCTGCAGGGATTAAGCCTAAAGGCAAGAGCAGAACTGGACTCTGCAGGTTAGACAAAAAATGTTGCTAGTGTCTCCTGGAGGTATGTTATCCTTCTTAAAGCTCTGCATTCTCAGAACAAGCTGCACAAACATGAGATCAGAAATTATGCTTGCATTAGCTAATAAATAATGTTTCCTGACAGCAGCAGCCGCAGCACCATGTAATCATATGCATTCTACAAAGTATCAGACTGTATTTAAATAGTGCTTCTCCTTGGTCTCTTGTAAATCAGGGCTGTCTCGATGTTAAAACACAAACACGGATTCAGATTGCAGATTCAGATAATTTGCTCCACCTACTCAAAAGCCTGCTATTTCAGGAGTGAATTTTAGTGAGTTACAAGCCCATCTTATATTTTCAAAAGGCATTTCTTTACCAGTTTCTAGTGTCCATCCTTTCGCTTTGTCTTCTTTAGGTGATACATAAATCTATTAGAAAAGAGCGTCATCTATAACCTCCAAGGCCCTTAGTGACAAGCCCCATTGTCAAAAGCAGGCACTTTGCCAGGAAACAGTGACTCCCAGAGGGAGTGTGCAAGGTTAGGGGGAAAGTACACTATTGCCAGAGAAACTGTATTCCAAGTGGATTTGTGTGGAGCAACAACAATATCCAGTGACTGGTTAAATTAGCCACAGATGTGTTTTCTGGAACACTGTCCAAGAAGATATACAGTGCTTTAAGGCTTGGTTCAGGCATAATGATCTTCTGAAGTCAAATCAGATCCAAGCAAAATTGCATGGGTACCAGGGAAGCTTTAAAGGAATTCTGTAATACGATTCAGACAAGTAGATGGATCAGCCTGCAGCGAGCTGAGCAAGGAGCGCATCGGTGAGAGATGAGGTAAGGGGCAGCACCAGCCTGGTGCCAGCAGGTCTGTGTTAAACCCCGGGCTGTGCTGGTGACAGGGCCGGTGGCAGGGGCGCGTTGTGCCGGCACCTGCCCGGCCTGTCCCGGGGCTCCTGCAGCTTTCCTGGATTCCCGAAGGCGCGGCGCTCGGCTCTGCGGCTCCGCTGTGCCTGAGCTGCCTCCGGCCCGGCAGCGCTGCCCATTCCGCCTCTGGAGAGGGTAATTCCTGCACTTAGGAAATAGCTGGAGAATTTTCACATGCTGAAATCAGAGTACAACTGAAGGCTCTGGGACTTTTCTCATACGGGAGGATTTTGTCTTGGCACCGCAGCTCGAGCAGTGCATGGGATTTCGGTCATGGATGGGTGTTGAAATGCTCAGCTTCCCTCCCACAGACGAGTTCTGACTCTTGTTTTTAAAGTTCAGATAAGCCAGTGGAAATAAATCCTGTTGAATTACAGATCTGCTTTATGCTTTAAAGTTATGGGGAAACATAAGCAGCTTAGTTACTGTTGTAGTTGGAACAGGAAGCAAGAAAAGCTTTTGTTGTATTCTCTGACCTATTTCTTTACCGTGTTACTTACTTGAACTAAATTGGATATCATGTATTAATGCTGTCATCTAAAAGGGCCTGGAAGTATTCAGCCTAGAGTCTTTTTGTAATAAGCATTAACAGTAAAAGTTGAATTTACAAAATAGCAGTTGGCAAGTTTCAGGGGAGTTATAAATAAAAAATTTTCACGATAGAGATGGCGTTTCTTGTGTATGAAAATTTTTTTCATCCACTCTTTTTCAGAGCTCTATTAAATGTTTTTAATGGTATTGGTGAAAATGTGAAAATAGATCTGTTTGGGTTTGCTTTGAATTTCCAGATATTCCAGTTCCAAAGAGGAGGCAAACGCTGTGAATTTATTCACAGAAATATTATTTTATTTTATTTTCCTTCTTACTTCTTACTAATAATTTATTTTAATCAAGAAAATTATATTGCTTTGCATCTACTGCTTCCACTTTAATATCCTTTGAGGTCTGAATTCTGCTTCAGGAAATTTTGCACTTGTATTCCTAGGAATTTTTGCAGGTCACATGGAAGGCCGTGTGTGTGTGTGCATGCATGCGTGCATGTCTTTGGACAGCATACCAATAATTAGAATAATTCTGGAAAATCATGGCTCTGCTTCAGGAGAACTCGCAAAAAATGAGACTTGACTCTGCTTTCTGGTATATTTTCTGATTTTGACCTATGGAAGCCAGACATCCTGGCAGTGGCAGAATGTGTTTGTTCTAAAACGTGAGTATTTTGAAAATGCTCGTATCTCTGGTGATATTTCTTCTCTCTTTTCAGGGTCTTTGTAAACAGAAGTTTAGCCATGGAAAAGATAAAGTGCTTTGGTTTTGATATGGACTATACACTTGCTGGTGAGTAGCTTCTTAAGTTTTTTGGACACTGACTTAATTTGGAATATTGCTTCTTGCTGAGCAAAAAACAGCAAAAAGCTGATTGGGCTACTGCAGTTAACAGGTGCTTCTTCTGTTAGTAAATGTATCTTTCACTATTCATTGCACTTTCATTTTAGGTGTTTCCGATAAATTTGTTATCTGCAAGCTGTATTTGGTCACAAGCCATGTTGCTGTGGTACAGTTTCAAGTGATTATGGGTGTCAAGAAAACCAAAGTTTAATAAGTCTGCTTCCTTAGATTCCACTGTATTTTGACAATGCCCCTTGTGCATGCTTGGCTTTGAATAACAAGGCTATTTCTTTCATCCTTGCTGCATACAGCAAGCTACACCTTTGGCCAGCAGGTTCTCCTGTCTTCTGGGAGAGTAATTTTTGAATAGGTTTTCCTCTTTACCCTTCCTGGATTAGCTACATCAGTGACTCATTTCGGGAAGAGGCATGGCAGGGGGAGTGCCTTGTGTCAGCTGAACGAGTTAATTCAGAAAGCTTTGCCCATTCTTTATGACAGATGAGCTTTGGGAGGTTGCATAAGATCTTTTAGTTTCATAAAGTAGTTTGCATGACTTCTCCATCTTTCAGATACTCAACAGGCAAGTTCCCTGAGACTTTTGATAAGAGGAAATAAAGCTACCATTTTCTTCATAGTCAGGCTTCCATGTTATATATTTTAAGGAAGGAAAAGATAAAAAGCTCACTTCCACTTTCCTAGGTTATAGTATCACACAGGCTGTAATTAAGGATGTCATGTACCATCCTGTTTTCTTTCTTATTACCTCTTCCAACGTTATGGGTAAAAAGTTCCTATCACCATTAATATTTCAGTTTGGAGTTGTTGTGTATATGAACTGAGAAAATGGGAGGTAGAGTGTCAGGCTCACCTAATAATAGGTTAATGCAGTGTGTCAGCTATGGTCATCTGGTTTCTGTGTACTGAGAAGGAGTGAGAGATGAGTAATGTGGCTGGGGACAGTGTGAGGGTCAGAGCTGGGGTCAGAGGCTAAGTGAAGGGCAGGAAGGTTTCCGCAGGCTCATGGTTCAGCTGCAAGGAGCAGTTTTGGAGACTGTGGCAGGTAATTGCAGTTTATATTTAGATCAGTTCCCTGTGTTCTTTTATCTACAAGGAAGCAGTTACATGTAAAAAATTTTGTTGTTACCCACCTTATTTATACATCTGTTTAAAGTTCTTGCCACTTTTAAAGTCATGTCAGTTGTTAATCTGTGCTGGATATGACTGCAGGCACGTGCTTTCTGTTTGTGTTTCCCAGCTGTGACAGTCTTATGGAAAGGGGTGCATGAAAAACAGTTGTTCAAGAATAAATGCTTTAATAAAAAAAAAANAAATGCTTTAATAAAAAAAAAAAAAAAAAAGGAGGAAATAAAAAGTTGTGGGTTTCACTTCAGTAACAGAAAAACAACTTTTGTGCCTTTTGCAAAGGAAGTGGTGGCACTTCCCAAGGACCCAGGTGATCCCAGTGGGGCTGGTGTGGAGCATGAAGTTTGTTGCTAATTTTCATCCTGACAAAAGGACAGCTTCAGCACTCTCCTTGCTTACCTGACTGTTGATTTTACTCAAATGTTCCTTGTTCCTGTAAACACAGAGCAAATGTGTTGTTATCCACAAAATGATGCTTGATTTGATAAAAGGAAAAAATGTGAATGTTTCAAGCATCCTAAAACGGTACCAGGGACATAAAAATCGGGGACTTCCAAGGCTGGAAGATCACAGTGCTCCAGCTGAGCAGGCAAAGTCAGTGCATTTGGGGGAGCTGAGTGACAGGGTGAGAGGCAGAAAAATAAATGGGATGTGGTCTGAGCAGAAGAGTGGAAATCTGGGTCCCTCTGGGGTAAGCTGCTGTCCTGTGACTTCTTCCATGGTACAACAGAGATAATAGTTGCAGATCATTTCACTAGGAGTTGTGAGAATGTAATTAGGTTAGAAAGCCTTTTGCAGACAAAAAACATTATGACTGGTAAGTACTATTCCCCTTTTTTCCACTCAAACTGGAAATTAACGTTTGAAATTACCTGCTTGTTTTCTTATGTCTCAGAGTCATCCTTTCCTCTCTGTGTGGGTTTTTGTTATCTGACCATTTTATTAGCTATTTATAGCTTGCATACAAGAAAAAATACTTATCCACTTCAGGGGCTTTAAAGAGTGCAGTGTTAGAATATGACTACAGTTATAATAAATGAATTGGAAATGATTATGAAGAAGTGGGACAAGTGAAGTATTACAGTAATATGCTATAGTTAGTGCATTCATGAGACCCTGTTGTGTTTTCTGATTGGTCACGTTATCCTTTACCAACTCTTTCACATGGACATGCTACTTGTCTTGATAAAAAAAAGAAAAAAAAAGTAAAAAGCCAGTTTATGTGTAATATAACATCTGGAAATGGTATCTGCATACCAGATGGTGCATGCTGAGCAGAAGCCTTTTGGAGACCGTTCAAAACACGTAAATAGGCCAAAGGAAAGAAAAGAAGCATCTCCAGTGTCATTAGCTCTTCATCCAATTTTCTGCATTTGTACTTTCAGGCATTGCTAGGTCACTTTTCTGTAAAGTTTTTTAAAATATCCCAAGTACAATCTTCCTATTCAACAACTTAAGGCAGGCAGAGTCATTGACCCTGCCAAAATCTGTATGTGACATCCCCTTCTGTCATGTACTTTCACATCAGAAATAGACTGATGACAGTCATACATTTGCCATCTCAGGAGAATGTTTATTTTGATACACATTGAATTACCTGTCTTGTAAAGAAGTATTCCTGCCTGATCTCTTTCTTCATTCCAAATCAATGACCACTGGTAGCACCAAAAGTCTTCCTTAGGAGGTGGTTCAGTACCAGAAAACTCTGAATCATTTAATATATTTTGAACTTTAGAAGCTTGAGACAGTTTTATTCTTGTACCTTATGAATTTAAGGACACAGATCTACTTACAATAACCATCTTTTCTGTCTAGAATAATCTAATTTTGGTAGGGACATTGAATTTCCATTTTGAAGTCTATAGTAGCAGCTACCCTGCACACGCTGCAGTGATTGTGCTCTGCTACCAGCATGTCTGAGAATGCCAGCTTGCCAGCTGAGAGCAGTTTTAGTATCATCATGTTACCTTGCACATAAAGTACAATTCCATGTATTACTTTACAGAGTAGTATTTCTTAGCATTATTAAATTAAAGAACATTTAACTCAGAATGTTAAAGAATTTAAGGCTATCTGACACAGCATTTGCACAGTGATTTTCTTTGCTTTCAAGCCAAAATTAGGTTAAAATTTTTGTAAATAACTCCTGTGTTCCCTGATTGTGCTTGTCTCTTTCCTTGCATAAGGTTGAGAAATACTGTTAATGGTTGGGTTGGGCAAAGTCTTTTTGTGTAGACAAGCCTGAAGGTTTTAGCTTTTTCTTCTGAGAAATGATGGACTTTAAATAGCTGAATTTGTAATCACAATGATTACATTTAGAACGAATTTTGACTGCTGGGAAAATAAAATGAAAGCAAATAGAAATAACTCTCACAGGTTTTAGATTTCTTGTTTTCCCATAAAGGATTATTGTTGTATTCTCATGGAGTGAATAAGATCTCTGCTGTGTATGGAAATTCCCAAATCTCTAGGTTAATGTTCTAGATACACTAATACTAGAGGCTCAGAAATCTGTGTTATGGATGAAACTGGCTGTCCCCTTCCTATTCAATCCATTTGGGAATCACATCACATGTAGTACATAAAGTAATGCTTGTTAAAGCTAGGTGTTACTGGAGGCAAGGGAAGGAGCAGGGAGAACAGCAGGGGCTGACTGCGGTTTGTGTGCTTAGTTAAGTAGTTGCTGTTTAAAGTCTTGCAGCAGTTGACACAAGCAGGAGTCATCAGCTATTTCAGCCCTTGCTGTTAGTGGAGGTTAAGACAAGTTTCTGTGATGTTATGCAGCCCTTCATTCCCTGCCTCTGACCTTCTGCCTGCCAGCCTGGGAGCGAAGCCCTGCCGGTCCCCTCCGGTGCCCTCGCTCCTTGGGAAGCCACGGCGTTACACCCAGGGCTGAATTTGTGTCAGGGCAGAACTGGGAATTATTGAAAGATTCCTGTTTAAATTAGAGAGATTGAAGGTCCTTTTGCAGTAATTTTTTGTTTGCTAAATAGTAGTTTCATTTATTATCTGAATGATTCATCTCTGCTTATTCATCCAGCCAGAAGATCAACAGTCAGTAATAATAATGGTCTGCCTGTCTTTTTTCACCAGTACTGTCAAAACTGCCCGTGCTTTGGTAAAGGAAAATGTTGCATGGGATCCAAAAGATTCACAGCCTTCTCTGTCTTGTTTTTACTGCTAAGTGCATAAAGTAAAATAAAGGTATGTCAGTGGAGAGTCAGGGTCTTCACTGTCACACTCACCTGAGCCTGGGGAGTTGGTGACACCCATTGGAAATGCAGCAGAGAGAGACTGGTTTTGCACAGCATTTTATTTGGCTGCTTCCTTCTCAGTATGAGCTACACTTAATTATTAGATCTGGATCCAAATAATGCAGGAGGCTTTGGCATTACCAGCTCTTAAATGGAACAGGCTGCACAATGAGGTGATGGATAGATGTCCCTTGACAGGAGCAGAACTAAAGCAGTGGGGTTCCCAAACTGGCTGTAATTTCACACTGGGCCGTTGGCAGATGGAGAGGGATAGTAAGAATTACAAACTCAATTGTGCTTGAAAAGATTCCTCTGTGACTATTTTTCTTCTCCAAAAGTTACGGCCTTGTTGAAAGTTGTATCTTCTATCTCTGAAGTAGATAAGAGGTAATATCAGTAGAAAGGATGCTTTCATTTGGAATGCTTTTCCTGTGCTTAATTCATTGCTGCTTCTGTGTTCTCCAGAAAATGATGATGAAATTATCAATGGCTGCTGAAAACAGTTTCAATAAAAAAGGAGGGGAAGTGAGGCTTGAAAAATACGGGTTTTATTGTGTGCAAATGTGATTAATGCAACATAATCTGATTGTAATATAGCTTGTGTCCTGGAAACATTGCCAATTTAATGCCAAGGTTTGGTACACTGCAAAGATTTTATTGCAAAATTGCTTATGCTTTCAGCTTGTAGCATTTCCCTTCTCATCACATGGGAAAAGATATGGGAAAGAGCTTTAGTCTTTCCCAACCCAATCCAAAGTGCAACATGCATAAACAGGTTTTGCCCTTTCCTCAGGTAGGTGTTTGTGTCAAAGCCATCCTCGCAATTTGGAAGAGGAAAATTTTTCACACCCTCATCACATTTTTGAAATGCTTTTCTTTACCTGTTCACTCTGCAAAAGATACACTCAGCCAGAAGGTAGAATTGGATTGTTGCTGCATGTGATCTGGGAGAAAAGGTGACAGCTCTCAAAAGAATTGAGAACTGGTTTTTCAGTCCATCTACTGTTTTTACTGTAGCTGAGTCTGTCAGGTTCCTGTGGTTCAGTTTTGTTTCATTTTCATGAGAAATGAGACATGAATTTGTACCTTGTATGAAAAAATTTCTGGATTGCACAAATGAAAAACAAATTATAAATGTGGGAGTTTTATACATGAAAGATTGAGCTGAATACTTAAACTACTGAGCTTGTACTGTAAACAACTACAGCGTATCTGGATGCCAGTTCAGGTGCTGTTATTGTCTGTTTATTAGTGCTGAACTCTAATGTTCTAATGAGGCACTCCTGCTTAGGTTACAGGTTTGCCTTTCATTTCATCATGATTTAAGGACTACAGGCTTTGAGGCTTTTTTTGGGGGAGATACTAAGCAGTTTTGCTTCTTTCCCAGGTTGCTGGATAATGCAGTTCTTTGTGTCATGCAGAAATAATGTGGTGGCTGGAGAAAGGAGTTGGTAGATGTGCAGGAGAAGCCTTCCAACTCTCCTAGCCAGGACTGGGAGATGCCCTGGCTGTTGCACATCTGCTGTCTGCCTTTCCACATTTGCACATTGCCAGTTTGACAGGTGCAGATTTTGCAGATTTCAGAGGCCGGGTTAGCCATTGGTGTTTTAAAGCTAAAGGCAGATGGAGAAGCCAAATTGTTCCAAGTATGCTTTGAGCTGGATGTCTTTGAAATACCAGTGCAGTGATTATTGTCCCTGCTCTCTTTGTGTTGCTGCTCTTCAGAGCCTGACCATTTAAAGCTGTGTAATGAGCAAATGAGGTCTGGAGCTGTGGGATCTCACATGTTGGCACTGGGAATGAGGAGGGGAGAGAGCATGTGTTGCTTGCTCTGTCCCAGTAAATCACTGACTGACAAACTGCTAATCTGCTGTCTGTGGATTCTTGAAGAATCAGAGTGATAAACAGAAGCTGCTGAAAGAACGAGTCTTCACAGTGTAAGGAAAGTTTCAAAAGCTGCTATATTCTGTTTTCTTGCTCTTAAAAACGTGATGATAACACCAAGCTGGGTCAGCAGGCTGTTAGTATACCAGGGCAAGCTCTCCAAGACGATGAAAATAGGGAGGCATTTTTCGACCCCCTTATCTAGTAATCTTAATACCACAACAGAAGTACTATTAAGTTGCAAATACCCTTGTGATGACTCAAACAGCTTACTCTGTAGGAGGAACCAAAGCTGAGAGTACAGAACGCTTTAACTCTGAGATCACATGTGTGCCATTGCTTTGTGAATGCCTTATTTTAGCACTACAGAAAAACTTCTGTATGTGGCTTCTTGCCAGCCTGGGCACTTGTACTGCATCTGAGCTCAGGTGCACACTGTTAAACAAATGTGTAGCCTTGGAGGCTCCCTCTCTTCAGTGAATATGGAAAAAAAAAAAGCTGAATCTGTTTGGATGCTGATAAACCTGAAAAATGCCTTAGATATATTATATTAATGACTACTAGGCCTTTAAGTAATTTGCTTCTTATTTCTAGATGCTAGCAAAGTATGTTTGAACCTGAAGCCCAAGCAACTATTTCTTCCCTGTTCATAAGTCTTTATTGAAAAACTAAGCCCATATTTTGGCACAGTAGTTGTTTCCATGGAAATGCAGGGATATTTCCAGTGTGGGATTATAACTCACAGTGGGCTGTATCTGAGAGAGGTAAATTGTAAAGGCCATTTGTTAAGCACAAAAGCATTCTCTTGTGTCAGGGAAACGAAAAATTTCCTGTGAAAGAACAGGTGACTCTGTAGTCATTTTTAAAATATTAATCCAGTGCAAAGAAAAGTTATACCAACTATTAAAATACAGACAAACAAGTTTCCTTGAAATGCAGAGTCTGACTTGCTTCTCTCAACATGCACAATGTGACCTCACTGCTGCTGTTCTTACCTCAAGCCATTCATTTTTATTCAGCAGAAGAAATCTTTCCAACACTAAGCTCTGCTCTGCCAGCCTCTGAGGCATATTCAAACAGCCCAAATCTTTGTTACATCGAAGGCAAACAAAGTGCAGCAGCAGAGAGCTAAAAATATCTGGAATTTACCGATGAGAGCACTAATAAGGCTGCTTTGGGAAGAGTTAAAGCTGATGATACTTGACAACGCTTGTTTTTAATACAAGCAGAAAGGCAGCACTAGAAACAACCTGAAGTGTAGACCCAGCAATTCACAGCCAGGCTGCACACACAGCACTGTGTCAGTCCTTGAAGCAACAACAAACCCCGTCTTTACACACCCTGTTAGCATGCAGAGCGAGAAGGGGAGCTGATACAGTTCCAGGTTAGAGGTTTAGGAGCTGAAAGCCGTGCTGTGCACTTGGGGATGTTTGCAGGAGCATTAGAGGGAAGGAATTTTCCACTGCTCTTAGGCTGCAGCGGGTGCGTCGCTGCTGAGGCTGGGGACTGCAGAGCCGGGCGCTGCTCCTGGGGCTGCTCTGGTCCCACCCAGAGCCCCTGTTTGGCATCCTCAGAAAAGGGTGCCCAGGAGCCACTGAAGCTCACAGCCAAAAGATTCAGCCCTCTGATCATGAGTGACCCTTGCCTTCGTTTCTATTATCAGATTTACTGTCAAAAACATCTGTGGGCACAAAAGCTCTGTGCAAGATCTGGCTGCCCATGCAGGGCAGAGCAGCTTGTGTGTTAAGCATGCAAAAGTATTCTGGGATGCACCTGGAGGTTTTGTCAAGGTGTTGTTTGCTGATCACTACAGATACATAATTTTTAGTGAAATAGAAAAGCCACATTAAATATTGAAGTGTGCTTTCAAGCTAATCTTTGTTTTACTGCCCAAGTCACTTCTGGTTTGAAAAGGTTTCTACAGGTAAGTGAAAATTATACTCAATATGGCAGAAGTTTATTCTCATTTAGACTGAAAAATTAAAAATTCAAAAAAGCAAACAAATATTGCTCCCTATTTTGTTTGGTATTATGAAAAGTCAATTTAAATATAGTCTGAAATGCTGTAATTCTGCTTGCCATAGTACCGTGCATTTTTATTTATGGTTTAGTGCTTAAAATCAAACCCCAGGAGTCAAGAGGACTGGAGTCTGTTCCTAATTGGTTTTCAACTCTTTTTGACTGTAGACAAACCCTTACGGTCACAGTTCAACTGAGTTCATAAACAAATGGCAAGTCAGAAGTTCACCACGTTCCTAATTGAAAACATATGAGCTCTCCCATGGATCTCATTTGGGATTGCTTGTGCTTGCAGTGAGGCACGTTTACCACTTTGTCAGTTTGTTTACAGGCACTGAGCTCCCAGGTTCACAGCACAAACGTGCTTGACTCCATTGCCTGCACACAGGGCACGTGTTTGTGTGGGCAGAGATGACCCAAACCACTGCTGGACACACCAGAGCTTTAAATAGGAGTGTTTTTCCCTTCATGTGCAGCGAGGATACTGTGAAGTGAAATGCCTTCAGTGGCTGTGGCAGGAGTTGAGGGTAACACTTGATGTGCCATTGGAAAGAGAGATGCAAGGCAAGGGGATCTGGAAGTCTGTGCTTATCCCCATTCCTGGGATTGCCAAGCCAGCTGAGTGTTTCTACAGAGAGTCACACAGTACAGGTACCTCTGCAGGGTTTCTAGTTCTCATGGAAAAGAAAATTCTCAGCTTTATTTCCAGTGCAAAGTGACATCACCCTGCCAGGCTGTGCAAGCCAAGCGAGAGTCTGGGCTCCTCAGAGCTAAGCAGTCTGACTGCACTGTCAAAACTGAGGGTAGTTAACACCCAGGTGTGAAACTCAAACATGCCACTTCAGACGCCTTCCTGTGTAAGTAATGAATTATTTTAACATGGAGAGCAGCATAGCTTGAGAAACCTTAGCATTCCCCTTTTGTTACATTTCAGTGGCAGTGCCTGACAAACCTGCCTGATCAGAAAAGGCTCTGTAACACAGAGGCTGAAGTCATTAGTATGCTGGAGCAGAAATCCTGCTCTTTTCCACTTATATGTGAAAAGTGGCATTGCTCTGTAACAAATTTTGAAGATAAGATACCCTGAAAGGAGGGTCAGTGTGTAGAGGTCAGATAGCATTCCTCACAGCCTGGTTACTCCTGGGGATCATCAGACCTCTGGCCCTACAGCTGAGACAGACTTTCCTCATACTATGGCAGTATGTGAAATACTTGCCCAATACTTAGGAGTACATTTAATTGGTATATTTGTATTGTTGCAGAGAATGGGTTTGTAAAAGGGATCTCAGTCCTCAAGGTTTTAACTAAGCAGTTTTTGTCAGTCCAACACTGATATAAATCTATTCCTAATACATACTTGCATACTTGGCAAACCAAACCCACTACACATTACTTATTTGTGGTGCAATTCAGAGCAACACCTTGATCCTGCTCTGTAAGTCAGGTTTGTGTAATTTCAGAAATGTATTTGTACAAGCTTAATTATGCATGTTGTGCCTGAGACATATAAATCTGGATACCAGCTCTCCACCTGCCCATGTATGTCCCTAACTGCCTGATTTGCATGCCTTACTCACTGAAGAATAAGCAGCAACTGAAAAAACCTGTTTTTAGTAATTTTAGTTTCATTTCTTCAAGACTTAACACAAAGTAGTAGGGCTGTGTTTCCTGTGCTTCAGAGAAAAGGCAAAACCCTGTGCATTATGTGTCTACATTTTGGCTTATCTGTCTTTGTGTGACCTCTGGAGCACCCAGAGAGTGGGTAACATTTCTGAAGACTGAGTGTTTAATAAAGCTTTTTGCAGCCCTTTTGGAGGAGGTCATCACCTCCAGTTTCAGAAATACTGATCTTATCTGGACACCTGCAAGTCAACAGCACCGACAGTGCTCTCAGCGCCTGAGTGGGGAAGGAGTGGAGCCAGTGTGTGCCCAAGGGGTCAGAGCAGGGGTGCACCACCTGCAGGAAGCAGCTGCTCTGCTCCCCTGAAGTGCCCTGACAGTGTGGGTTTGTTTTAGGGGGCATTGCAAGCACCTTTCCCTGGGCTGCTCTTGCCTTCAGCTGGGAGGAAAGGCAGGTGAGGAGTTGGCAGATGGAAGGGATGGAACTCCTTCAGGAGGTGGTAGGGCATCATAAGAGAGCAACAGATGGGGAAAAACCAGAGGCAGGTGCAAGTGATACTTCAGCTCATCATTTAGTCCTGGCTCTGCCTCTCTGCCAGGAGGAGCTGCTCTCCCTGCAGCCTTCTGTTGTTGTAGCAACCTCCTGAGCTCCTCTTTCTCTTCCTAAACAAGGGTTCTGGTGAAGGGGAGCTGCTTCCTCAAAGCTTCCTCGGTGGTATGGGAAATCAGTGTGTTGTCACTGTTCCCAATTCAGGGCTTTCACCAGCACCAAATCCATAGTGATTGGAAATAAAATGGCAGGCAGGACTGCTTGCAGGTGTGCAGCTTGAGACAGCAAATACATCTCACAAATGGGAGACCACTGAAGCAGTGCAGAAAGGGGTCATTATTTTAACTTCAGCTCCTGCTTCTCTCCCGAGATCCATGAGTACCTTGCAAGAAGTGTTGGCAAGTCCTGGAACAAACCATGTTACATCTTCAATGAGAAGCGCCCTTGCCTGAATTTGTGTGTGTAGGAGAAACAAGGGAGGATACGGGCAGCCCCTAAAGGGCTTTCTCCTCCCCACAGCTTAAGCAGAGCTATCACATGCACTTCAGCCTTCCCCAGCTATTCATTTTGAAACAAAACAGGCCTTAAACGTTTATTTTCAGAGAAGCCTTCCAGGAGGTCTGCATACTTTTGTGGGTCATTTTTGCAACATCATTCCAACCAGTTCAGCTTTGTATTTAGCGCAAATTGGATCTCAAAGATAATTCTTGATTACTCTGTAAGTTGCAGAATATCTCAGTGTTCTCCCTGTGTATGCTTGCCAGCGAGAGCACTGCAGTGCAGCTCTGTGTGCAGGTTTGGTGCTGGTTTATCCCATGGTGCTTTGCCCAAGTGGAAGCGTGTCCAAGTGTAGAGTGTTTAACTGCAGCCCTGCACCACAGACTGACCCGGTGTGCGAGGCTCTCTCTGGGAGCACCTGCAAGGTGTAGGGCAAAATTCTCTTCTCAGGTTCCCAGAGTAGCTCCTGACTCAGTCTCCCAAGTCTCCTGCATTGACACGTGCAGGCACTGTATGGTGTGAAAGAGTGTCCTGAAAGGAGTAATTTGTCACTGACTGAGGAATGGACCGTAATGGCAAAGCTGCAAAAAGAGCGCGAGACCTTTTTTTGAACCAGTTGCTCTGTGTCTGAGAGAAGCATGAAGGATTTGTATCACTTGGGCAATGTGCTTGTAGCCTCTTCCTCGTAATTATCCTTGAGGTAATGATCTAAGACTGCTTTGCGGATATGAGGACAGAATTTTGCCTGCAGGATGCACGATTACCAACTGTGCCTCTTCTATAAATCAGTTCTAAGTGTATTTGGAATAACTGCCAGGCCAGCTTCTGAGCTGGCCAGAGGACAGAGCTCCAGCAGACACAGTCCCACATGGCACAGAGCTGTTGCAGTTTTAAAATCAGTCTGATTTTTTTCTTTAACAGGGGAGCCCAGTGTAACTCCGTCAAGCCTGGAGTGACACTCTGAATCTGCATCTGCCTCATGTGAGTTAAAATCCTGGCAGCAGCATTTTGCATAAGCTGGAGCCTCTGTAGAGAGCTTTTTTTTCCTTTTTCTTTATTTTTTTTTTCCTTTTCAGGAAGGCTATAAAATTGTAACTGTATGTGTCTTGGCAGCAAAGGTAAACACAACCACACAAATGCATGAGAATTGCATACCTTACTGCACAACCCCTGCTCATTCCAGACCAGCTTCCCTCCTAGCATGTCCTGTGTCAGTCAGGGATACCCACACTCATCACAGACCTGAAGGCTTGCAGTGTTCACTTTAGGGTACTGCTTTTTACCTTTTAATAGTGTATTGTTAAGCTAAGTAATGGTATTAAGAGGAAGCTGGAATGCTGTCAACTGGCTTCTGTTTTTTTTTAAACCTTTAGTTGTTTTATTTCCACCCTGGTTGCATAATCTATGAGCACTGGGTGCTGATTGCCTTGTGCTGCTGAAGCATTTGCCTATGTTGGAACAGGACTATTAAAATAACAATTCCTCTGGAGCTGGGGACTTGGCTTTATGGCAGAGACATGGCCGTCAAGCAGTAAGAAAAAGAAATCAGAGTAAGTTGTAGCACATGCTTTGGTTTTACTGTCATCCCATGTGTGTTGGGCAAGGATGGTGTGAAAATGTGTTTGTGGCTCTGCCTCCTCCCCTGTCCCAGAGCTGGGAGTGCTCGAAGGCTGGGCCCTGCTCCGCTGGGGGGAAGAGCTGGGCACAGGAGACTGAGTGGCAAACAGCCGAATTCACGACGTGTCCGTGACACACAAACTATCTCCACCAGAGGTACCGGGATTCAGCAGCCAGGTCCAAGGGAGGGGATATTCCAGCATAGTTTACAGGCATGTTTTCATATGCAGCTGCAGAAAAAAGTATTGACCTATCTTCTCTACTCTGTTTCCTCACGGCTGCCTGAAGGCATGAGAGAGAACAACCAGCCCTGAGTACAATATTGAAGTAATGGAGTAACACCTGTAACTGGGACATCTTCCCCAAAAGTGCTGCCGGAGTTGCAGTGGTGTCAGCCTGTCCATTCTTGATCTGAGGAGGTGGATGGTTTGTTTGCCTGGAGGAAGCTCCAGTTACTCAAACAGGCTTATGAGAAATGTCAGGGGGTTGTGGCTCGTTCCAGTTGATGCAGCCAGGGCTGTGGTGTCAGGTGCTGTCAGGCTGGGCTCAGGGAGCTCTCAGTCTCTTCCCAGCTGTGTGTCTAATTAAAGGAAAGTTTATCTGTAACACTGGGTATGCTGGTAACTAGAGAACGTTTATTGTCCCTTTCACGAGTCCAGTTTCCTGTGTCTCTCTTTAGTTCATGTGTCAGGGAGAAGGCTCTAATTTTCCAGATATTGTGGAGTAGTAGAAAAATGGAATCTGAGGCATGAGTGAGCTAATAGTTTAATTTTATTCAAAGAGACATCAAGGAAGCAAAACATAGGGCTTGAGAGGTAAGGGGAATAACTGTCCCCCCCAAAAGAAACATTTGGATTAATCCTAATTAATGTACTGCCTCAACAGAGACTTGGGATGATGAAGGCTGAGGTTGATACCTCTTCTTCAGCCTTTTTCCTAATGGTGCTTCACCTTGTTTCCTTAGAGAGTTAAAAGGAGGTCTGTGGTGATTTTCTAAGATGGAGAGGCAAATACAGAAATAACTTGAGTGAGGGTATTTTGTGAGCAGCTGACCTTGTGTCCCACACAGCTGTTCCCTGGTGGAGTGTTTCCCTGGTTTTTTTTTAGTATTATACACAGATTGCTCATCAGAAAGCCCTACAATTTCTGTGGAAAAGCTCTGTTGGAGCTGTTGATGAACCACTTCTGCTTGTCCAGAGGAGATGCCAGTGTGCTCCTGCCCAGGTTCCTATCTGGGCAGCATCACCATGGTTGCTGAGTTCAGCAAGACCAGGGTTTCCGTGGAGGAATGTTTTGTTTGGAAGTGATGTATTATGGATTAAGTTGGTAGCATGGCCAGTTTCCCAGGAGGCTGAGAAGGAGTGCAGCAGCTTCATGGACAGAGTGGGGCATTGGAGCCTGTTTCATGTAAATGGGAGCTTTACAGAGCTTTCACATTCTGAGAATATGTGCAGGTGTACTTATAAGAGTTTTCCTTGGGGAGTGCCTTTACTGTCCTGAAGCAGAGGAGTTCCTTATTCCAGATGATGCTCTGGTGTCACTGTCACAATTTTGTTCATCACCTAACTGCTTATTGCTCCCTCCAACTCTAGCTCACTCCCCAGAATTGCCTTGTCAGTCACTGCTTTCTTCGTTAGCTGTGCTTTTTGATTGCTTATTCCTATCTGTAGCTCAATCAATCCTTCCTTTCATAAAGGATAGAAAAGACTACGTGCACTGAATGTTGTGTCATGTTGATGTTTGCCATTGGTATAATATTGCTTGGAGATTTTGATAAGTGCTTTATTGATTTTAGTTATCTGTTTAAGACCATTACAGGTTTGCTTCTTACATTTTTAATGCTTTAGTTTAATGGGGAAAATTAACTCTTGGAATTCTGGTGCTTTTTAGGTTATTAAGAGAAACAGGAGCCCTCTGTCACGGGTACTGTGATCTCAGTCTTCTGACAGTCTTGTTTCATCTGAAGTGCTTGCCTTTTATGTTTTTGGGGTTTTTGGGGTTTTTTTTTTTAGTATTTTATATATTTTCTTTCTCCTCTCTACAGATTAAACTTCTGTATCCCACAGTGTCTGTATATGCTGGTGATTACTGGGCAGTGTACACAATGTGTATTAATATATATCATGAGGCCCACAGATGTGTTAGATCTCTCGCAGGAAAAGCAGTCTGTCCTCTAATGAGTTTACTTTGTAACTTGTACATTTTCAGCTAAATTTGAAATATTGAAGTGTTGGAGGCAGTTGGACCCATTGAACCCATGGTAACCCTCATTGCAGTCAAGGGTTGTATTTATTTATCTTAGGACCAGTTTAAGACAGCAAAATTATGCTATTCCACTCCTAAGGATAAGGCAGCACCCAGGATTTGTAGGTGCTCATGGTTGAAAGGAATGACAAAAGTCAGAGGGTCCACAGAAGCTTAAAAATTTGTATTAGTAAATTACACTTGGCATGAGAACTGTATGTTAATCCCTGACCTTCTAGTATAAGCACACAGCAGTGGGATTTGGATAAAGGGGTGGGGTAAAAGGGAAGAGTGAAAGAGATTAATTAAAGAGGGGAAGAGAAAGAGAGAAAGGAAGAAAGCGAGAAAAAGAGATCACCAGTCCTGGCAGCAGCACTGATGAGGTGTCCAGCATCCTGGGGCACATCCTCTCCTGGGCTTTGTGGGGGTATCTTTTTAAATATGAGTTTTCCCCACCTTCAAACACGGCTCTTGCTTTCTACTGAAGATAGTTACCATGTGCTACCATGTAACCATTAGTTACTCCGTTCTTCCAGACCTTTCTGGAAATGGGTCGGAGGTCTTGGGTGATCCTGATCTCCCCCATCCAGTCCTTGCCCACTCCTCGACCTCATTCCTGCACTTGAGCTGTGCTGTGCCTATCTCTGGGAGCCAGAACAAGGACGTTTGCCTGAGAAAAGTGCTGTCCTTACTTCCACATAGCCCCCTTCTCCAGCCACATCCTGTTCTTTCTCACCACATGTTATTACCAACAATCCCTGGCTGTTATTACCAACAATCCTTGGTCAGCTTCAGGACTATCCAGTTGTCTCAGTGTTTGAAACATGCACATTAGCCCCTTATCTTCTGGGCTTCTGCAGACGTGCAGTGAGCATAAACATGCTGCCAGAGAAACCCTGTGATTTCCATCTGTCCTGATTGCCTTTTAGATGTAATTTAATGATCTGATTAAACAGTAACATTTCCAGCACATGAGAAGGTCATTTGCAGGAAGAAGAGAGGTCTCATGGTAGGAGTGACTTAGTTGAACAAGTCCATTTCTTTTGCATGGAGTGAAGGGAAGGTGTGTGTCCCAGATGAGCAGCTCCTCTGACATGTGAGAGCAGTGAGCTTGCTTTAAAAAGCAGCATTTTGATGCACAAGGGTAATAACGAACAGATTTTTTGCAGTTCCATATGGCGTTATTAACAAACAAATCATATGTTAACTTGACAGCTCTACCTTCATGCTAACTTAGTCTGCAGCAAACATTAATTCCCCTGAGATGAAATCTGGGGCAATACTAAACTTTGGGGTTGTGTCCAGAGCAGTAACAGTAGCACAGAAGTGATGAATTTCAGGCTTTCTAACCTCCCAATACACGTGCTCCCACAATTTATTGGTTTCTTTTTCGGCTTTGCAAAAACATAACAAACCAAAACCCTGTTGGAGCAGATGCAGCAGGGAGTGTTCATGCATCTGCCTAACAGGACTGCAGGGAGAGGAGCTGCTGTTTGAAATACATTTTTTCTGATGCAGAGAGCTATGATAAACTGATGGATATTTCGGCTGGTGCACTCTGCTGCTGAAATTGAAACTGCAGCTCTGCTTCACTGCAGCCCTGGGGCAGGAGCTAATTCCACCACTCTCTGGGCTGGGGGACCCAAGGCATCAAAGGAGGGAATGGTATGTGGAGGAGGGAGAATGGGTACATTACTTTAAATTGCCTTCTTGTTTAACCCCCTACCTGTTTTCAAATTTTCTAACTGAAATTTCATCTTGGTACAGTGTATAAATCCCCTGAGTACGAATCTCTTGGATTTGACCTGACCGTAGAAAGATTAGTTTCCATTGGATACCCTCATGAGCTGCTCAATTTTGTGTATGATCCTGCATTCCCTACCAGGTAAATGACCACCAGACACCCACCCTGCCTGCTCAAGGCCTTGAGTACGTGTTCTGTGACGTTCACAGGCGACATGTCAAGCCAGGTTTTCAGTTGTGGATGTGAAGCCTCTGGCTGGCCATAGATCATAGGGAAGGGAGAAGACTAATCCAGTATGTGGGGGACCTTTGCACACATGAACCTTTGCCAGCAAAGAGGGAGTGTGCAAGAAAAGAACCCTACTGAAGTCATGGTCCCAAAATAGCCCTTCAGAGGAAAGACAGCAGAGACACAATTGGACTGGGAGTGAAATCAGAATCAGGGAGGAGGAGCTATTACTGTCCAAGAGGCTGCTGGGATGTCTCAGAACATTTTTCTTTAATGATTTTAATTAGTAGTGTCATGGTGCATAAGACATCCTGAAAATTAAGGTGACAGTAAACAAGAATAGAACTGGGACCAATCCAGTTCTCTTGTCAAGATGAATCAAATGTCAAAAGCACTTGATTTAGTAACTTTTTGATTTTATAACTTTGCACTAAGTTAATGGTGCAAAATTACTAAATTCCTATATTTTGTCTTTTGGTGAGAGAGGTAAAAAGGACATTGTTTTGAGCAAAGCTTTTGATCTAACTTTGCACCTTCAAGCTCTTTCCACTTGTGCCTTTGCTGGATTTTGCTTCTTTGACTCCTTTGGAGTTTCTTTACGAAAGACTGGACCAGAGGGTGTGTTGGTTTGTTCCAGTTTTGGTCTGGCAGCCTCCTTCCTTCCCTCCTCTCAGTGTGTTTTACACCGAGAGTTGCTGCTGGCTGTGCCCTTGCCTGTAACAAGGCATAGCATCTCACAGACCTGTTAAATCCCCTACCTTCATCCCAGGGAGGGGACAGAAGGGATATCTCTGTGGGAAGGCTGTGTTTGCCAGATGCAGGCTGCTAGATAAATGAGACACAGTTTTGCCAGAGTCAGAACCGGGCATGTCCAAAGTATTATGCCATGCCTACATGCCCCATCTGGCTTTGTCTGTGACAGAGCCATGGAAAAGCAGAGAGAAATTCCTTTATCACACCTCACTGCAGCCTGACAGGGGTGCCAGGTTTGTGACCCTGTGGAGGAGCTCCCCTGGCAGATGCACAGCTGAGCCTCTCAGGTGAAACGCTCTGGGGCCGTGGGGAGCAGGTCAGGTGTCTCTCCTGCCTGCTGATGCTGGCATCTGGTTGCTCACCTGCTGCCAGCTAAAAGGGACAGTAGGGACCCCATCTGCATCATAACAGCAGCTCTCTTCTGATGCCCCATGCCAAGTGAGCAAAGCTGTTCTAGAGCTGTTCTAGCTGCTGTTAAAAT
Organism: Dicaeum eximium; assembly: GCA_013396995.1. Lineage (NCBI taxonomy): Eukaryota > Metazoa > Chordata > Aves > Passeriformes > Dicaeidae > Dicaeum > Dicaeum eximium. The sequence goes on from VWZP01001962.1 coordinate 1,129,606, forward strand.
GATCAGCCCTTAATGCACTTGCCTTTTCATATCCTAAATCGCTTTCTTAACAGAGGCCTGGTGTTTGACACCCACTATGGAAACCTGCTGAAAGTTGATGCCTATGGGAACCTCCTAGTTTGTGCACATGGCTTTAATTTCCTCAGAGGGTGAGTGCAGACTCTTGGCTGTTCTTTTTGACTTAATACACTCTATTGTGTCAATGATCCTCAGGGCACCCATTGTATATGGAGTTGCAGGGACTCTACTAACAGCAGATGCTGCGTTGGTGTTCCTACAGCTCCAGGATTAGCTGTGGATGAACTGAGGGTCTCAGATACAGCAACAGCCCAGATGTTTACAAGGGAAAGGGCTGTGCCATCGCAGGCACATCTGTAGCATGCTGGGAATAGAGGAACGTGTGCTGTGGAAAAGGGTTGATGGGGTCATCCAGGGGTTGTTCACCTGTCCCAGCACAGTTTAACATCAGCAGCTTGTCAGCCAAGACAAAGCCATTGCATGAGGACCTGTGCCCCATGAGGCTGTCAGCTCCACAGCCATTGCTAAGAAAGTTTGAGGGCCTGAGCTGGCTTGGGATAGGAACAATCTCGCTCTACCCCTTCGTGTTTCTGACAACTTTGAGGTGTCAGAACTGGGCATTGCACGCCATTTCCTACAGCCTTGCCTGGCTGCTTGTGTTTCTTGTTCCAGAGCAGGTGCTTTAGGAAGCAGAGAGGACTGCAATGCCATGTTCTTGATGTGTCCCAGCAAATCCCCACTCCCACATTCCTGCTGCAAGGGCATATGAGAGGCCCCAGGGTGACAAACCTTGTTGTTGCAGGCCTCTAAATCCTTGCATCAGGACTCAAAAATTTAGAAAGAAAAGCTCTTATATGTGCACTCAAGTTCCTCTTTGAGCTTAAAATGATCTTTAGTGGCTCCAGAAATTAAGGAGACGAGAAGAATGATATGAGTTCAGTCATTGCCACCCTGCTGAAGAATTGCAGAGGGCCCCAGGCAGGCCTTGTGCCGCCGAGCCCTGCACGCCTCTGGCTGAGAGCTGCTGGGAGAGAGGAGAGCAACACATGGAAAGTGGGGGAGAGTTAAGGATAAGCAAACAATGAAAGTGCAGATGATTTAAAGCATCCTCCTAGCCGGGAGCATGGGGCTTAAGGTCGAGCTGTGGACTCTGGACCACTCTGTGTCCATGGGTGGGCTCTGCTGGGTTTGCTGACTCAGCCATGAGAGCTTGGTCCTGGCTCTGCTGGAGTCAGCACGGCCCAGGGAACACCCCTGGATGCACTTTTGCTCTTGTGCCAACAGTGCATGTGAGGAAGCTGGGTGTTGATTAAAGCACAGCAGACTTTGGTTAGTGGACCCTGCTACAGCTCCGTTTGGCAGGTTAGCAGATTTTATCTTCATTATGTTTTGTGGTTTCACTCTTCTCCACTTTATTTATTCTCAGGCCTGAAACACGGGAGCAATATCCAAATAAATTTATCCAGAGGGATGACACAGATAGGTTTTACATTTTGAACACGTTATTCAATCTACCAGGTGAGTCTAATGTCAGCCAACACAGGCCTCTTTCTGTGCCTTTTAAGCCAGTAAAGTTTTGCTGATGTCATACTCTGCTTTTCTGTTTGGGTTTTTTTAATATGAATTTTCTTCCTTTGGGCATAAGGTCTAAAGTTAGCTGGCTTTATGATGTTATCCTTGTCTTATAATCTCACTCTGTTTCCTTGCAGAGACCTACCTGTTGGCTTGCCTGGTGGATTTCTTTACCAACTGTGACCGGTACACGAGGTTCGTATTCCCTCCACTTTGAGATGATGATGGAACAGTAAGATTGTTATTATTTTATACAAGAGCAATACAGCACAGATGGAGCTGCTCTTAATATCAGTGGAGGCCCCTCCTGTGGTTTTGGTGGGCCTCTATCTATAATTTTGTGGTGCTAAGGTGATCTGTGTGTACAGCAGAGGCTGGTTATGGAGGTTTCTTTCACAGGGTACAGCAGAACCAACATATTGACTGACAGTGGTATTTGGGACACTTCTAGGATTGCACACATTTTACAGGGTGATTACAGGCACCATTCAGTTCATTCTGAACCTGTGTCCATTGGAGCCATGTCTGAACTGGTAACTGAAAGGCTGAATTTCCTCAGCCAGTTACCACAAGTGCTTCATGTTGTAATAAAGGACATTGCACACTTAGAGATGAAGTGCTCGGTGTGGTATAAGAGGCTGTTTGTGCAGCCTGAGTATTTACCTTGCTGTCAAAAACATATAAGCATAAAAACAAGCTGTGGTTTGTACTGGCAAATGTGAATGCTGTTGTGCTGCTGTCACCTCATGTGATGGGTCATCTTTGCATATATGTGAGTGGAAGGCAAAGGTTTAATGTGATTTCACCTGGGAGCAGAGGAACTGTTTATGCTGGCAATCCATCAGGTGAAGTACCTTTTCTCAGGAGAGGCATGATGATTGCTGTCATAATAAATACAGCTCTGTGTAATCCTTCTTGATTTCTTCTGATGTAAGCTGTCATGCTGTCTCAAAGATACCTCCAGAGTATCTTGTAATTTCTAATGTTAATTCTAAGTGTTCACATAGAAGCAGTTCCTCCTCTCAGCAACATTACATTTAGTTGATTTCCATGACACTCCCTTCTTTAGTGCTGGAGAGACGGAGAAAGAGCACCACTCTGTTTGTTCCCTCAGTACCATTCATCTTCTGTTAAAAGCTGAAAACGGCATTTTTGCAGTTTTCTGCAGTCTTTTTACCTTCTTCTGGTGTGGGTGAGAAGTCAGTTACAGTCACAGAAAGCTGTAGTGCTGCTATGGAGGCACAGACATTCCTGTGTCCTGTTAAACTGTGGTTGTAGCCTTCTTTCAAGTCTGAGCTGCAGTAAAGTAGTAGATAAGAAACCATGGTGGTAAGATGGAAACACAGGCTCCAAACAGCATTTTGAACTGTCTTGCTCCTTGGTGTGTTTCTTACCTGCTGTGACTGACTAAAATTTTCTGTCTCCTCACAGCTGTGAAACAGGGTTTAAGGATGGAGACCTCTTCATGTCCTTCAGAAGTATGTTCCAGGATGTCAGAGATGCTGTTGACTGGGTTCATTACAAGGTGACTGCAGGAACGCCGTGGGATGTGTGTGGTTTAACTGGGCTGGAGGGGCTGGTTGGTAACTCCTGAGTTCAGATGTTCTCTGCCTGCTCTGGGCAGGGCCCTGCTTTGCCACCTACTGAGCAAATGACAGATTGCAGCTCTATGGGAGCAAGTCAAGGTCTCAACTGCCCTCCTAGTATGGGAACATATCTGGCTTGGCTCCCTGTTCCTTTTTCTTGTGCCCAGATTTCATTTTTGTACTGTAATTCATGGGTTTTAGAGTGTGATGCCACGAGGGTATTTGCACTTCCAAGTCCACAACTTGTACGTTGTCCTAATTATTAAAGCAGTATTCTACTGCAAATTGTTTACATTGGCACTGTCCTATGCTGTCTAAAAAGTACTGGCATTAAAGACAGAAATAGATCAGCTGTTCTCTAATTAGAGAGAAGCATTTAATCTTCTGCACACACTTGTGCACAAATTTAGAATATAACTTTGTGAGCATTAACATATGGTTAAAGACCTGATTTTCTTGTTCTCTCTCATTCAAGCAGTCTCTTGAGTGGGATGGAGAACCATCACAGGAGAACTCTGCTCACAGTTGTACTTGTGGTGGTCCTTTTACCCATGCAGAAGTTAGGAATCTATTTTTCTTTCCTTATGCAGTGTTGTGTGATACATGTTGGAGTTGGCCTTTGACTAAAGCATTATGGTCAGTGTTGGAGACAGGTCGTTAACTTTCTTGTTTGGTATGGCAAATCTATTTTTTGTTTGTTTCTATTGTATTCCCTTCTGAAAGGGTTAAAATGCTGTTGAAGTGGATTATTTACCATGGTGAGGGAATCGATGGATCACAGAGTTTGTGATGGTCCCTGCTACTCAAAGCCTCTCATCTCTAGAGTCACTGGTTCAGATTCGCCCTGGTTTGTACTTTCACAGCATTTTAAAGTGTGAAAGTTGGCATTACTTTGTTGTCTCTTGCATCATAAGTTTCCATGACCTCACTGGGTTCTGTTGTTTCTATTTCAGGGATCGCTTAAGGAAAAGACCCTTGAGAATCTGGAGAAGTACGTGGTGAAAGATGTAAGTGTGAAATTACTTTACCTGTGCTATGTGACATTCAGTACTGACTAAGCAGGCAAGAGACAAACATGCTCATTTGCTTTACTAAATCACAAAAGAGATAAGGCTGTGATTTCTATTGTAATAACCAAATACAAAGTGGAAAGTTTGGATGCAGCCTTTATTCTGAGCCAGTGATCCACATGATTTTGTATTGCTGTGCACAGTTTTATATGTAAAATATAAAAGCCAGAGGAAATGTTATCAAGGTGAACACACTGGCAGAGCTCATGTTTCTTTCAGTTGTGAAAGCAACTGTGTTCCCTGCCCATGTTTTTCTGCCCAAGCAAACCTGTCTTTAAAAAGCAACAGTTGAGCATCTTTTTAGCCACTGACAAAAAAGTTACACTTATCCGTGGGGGACTGAGGGAAAGAATCCTGAAAGACTCACCGGTGTCTAGTCTCTTGATAACCCCAAAATGTGTGTTCAGCACATCTAATTGAGCAAGCTCCAGTGGTTCCCTTACTCCTGCCTCCTCTGCAGTATGCAAGGCCCCTCAGGACCACTTCCAGAGTAAGTATTTTTTAGTTTAGATGAGCTCTGTGGTAGATTATCATTTTAAAGCAGTTAACTTTGTTTCTAGTTACACGCCTACAGAATTCTTAGGTAAGTGTTCAGTGAGGTAATCAGCTATTTTGGCAATGGACTGAGATTTCAGGTTCAATAAAAATAGCCCCAGGAATAAATTCTCCCTAATTTGAGGTTGGAATTATAATGCGTTCCAACTTGTGGCTCGTGAGCTCAGATTTCACCTGCCTCTGGGCCCATTTCGGGAACGGACTTGGAGCTGGAGCAGATCGGTGGGAGCAGCACAGGGTGCCTGGCACTGTGGCTGGCAAAGGCACTGCAGCCCTGCTGAGCCCTCCCCCTCGCCTTCCTCCCCTGGGCTGTGCTCTGGAGGGGTTACCTGGATGGACCAGCAGCTTTCCTGGCTCTGGCCAGTGCACAACACGTGAGTCTGCTTGCTCGATTGTTTGATTTGCCTTTTTTTTGTCTGGTGGGATCATAGTTGAGTGTTTTTCCCATGATGCATGCATGTAACTCTTGTGTGTGACTTGGATGTTCCCTTGGCTTCCAGGGGAAGCTGCCGCTGCTGCTCAGCCGCATGAATGAAGTGGGGAAGGTGTTTCTCGTCACAAACAGCGACTATAAATACACAGATGTAAGTGCTGCTTGAATTGTTGGGTTGGTGTATCATGGAATAAGCATAAGCCAGCCAGTCATTTGGATGGGTTTTGATGGGACATCTTCTGGTGGAGAATTGTGTGTTTGCTAATCTACATGTAAGAAGGGCTAGTGGTGGATGCAGATGAAGTCTTGAGTCACCTTTTGTCATTCTGGTTCTGGTGCTGAGCTAGTATGGGCCTGCTTTAAGTTCCTTTGTGCTTCCTCAGTTCCTCAGCAATTAAAAGGCTGTGAGTGATACTCAGTTTTGGATTTTAGCATCCTTTAAAATGCAGACTTTCCCTTTCAAGTGAGATACACAGTCTGACTGCACACAGGTCACCAAACCAAGGTCCTGGGGAGGTCTGAGACCCAGAAAGGGCTGTCTGCTAAGCTGAGAAATAAACATGGTTACTTCCAGCTCCAGGTGAATGTCAGGATGTTGCAACACTGCTAATCTAAATATCTATATGCTATTTTAAAACATGGCAAGATATGCCTGAAGCAGTGTGCAGTTTTCTGAGGCAACTGTGTTATTTGATTATAAAAACTACTGGTTTGATTCCTGTCATTGTCCTGTTCCATTCATTTTGCCTCCAATTCTTATGCCGACTTCTGTGTAAATTTTAAAATTCAAGTTCTGTAATCTGAAAAGATAAAATCAGAAAGTATGCTTTTATAAGCTACATATATGCATATAAACTACACAAATGCATGTTTAAAAGCACATATTTGAATACTTTCTTTATCTCTTTTAGAAAATTATGACTTACTTGTTTGACTTTCCACATGGACCAAAGGTATGTGAATTCTAGACTGCAGTTGCAGTAGACACTGATGTGCCTAATTATCTGTGTAGCTGGAAAGCATTTTAATCCTGCTTCATCGGCTGCATGGGATTAGTTGCTTTAATCTGGTTAAAATGCACTTGCTGTTTTGTGTCCTGTTTGAATGGGATCAAAGCTAATGCAATATAACAAAGAGAAAAGGGGCATCATCTGGTGTCAAATGATAATCTGTGTTAATGATAACATTATTTCAGTAATAAAATGTTTTAGCTGTGGCATTTTGTAGCCAGATTTCTTTGGAATAGTGCACAATGGTTTAGATGTTGTTAAAAAAAGCATTAATGGAAAGGAAATAGTTATATAAAACAGCAGAAATGTTTATGGCTGATGGTGCCTTAATTATGGTAACTCCAGAAGTTTTAGTCATGCTTTTTTTTTGTTTGTTTTTCTGAGGTCAAGAGTCAGCCCTGCAACTTTTAGAGAAAGGTTTATGATAAAAATTTATACTGCTCTATCAGTCTCCCAGTGAGATGCTATCTCATGTTCAAAAAATGTGTTCTCACACTGCTTTAAAATCTGAAGGCAGCCAAGAGGGAAATTTTGAGAGCATAGATACACACTACAGCTGATAGCTAAAGAAGCCCTTATGTTGGTTTTGATCTCACAAAGTGTGGAAACATGGAGCAGAAAGGGCTCCTTTGGGCAGGGCTGTGATTCAAAGCCATGCTCTGTGGAATAGAGTCCAGGCATTTTCCCACTCTTGGCAAAAGCACCAGCATGAGCATGGCCTTGTAAGCTGAAGCTGTGGAGTTGCATGTCTGGATCTGCACGGGATGTCACCTTCAGGAACAGTGGCAGGGTGTCATTTACAGCATCTTTTTACATGGCAGCTGTGCCCTGACAGGGATGGTTAGTGCTGTTCTCCTGTCTCACACCATGTCCTCAGCCTCTACTGCTAGGACTGGGATGGGATGGGCTTGTGGCAAAAGGGGAATGCTTTAGGAGATGGTGCTAGCAACTCAGCATTATCCCACAGGAGGTAAGAGCAAAGGGATTTGGATGGACCAGCAATGTCACAAGGTTATGGCTATAGACAGTGACACTCCAGTTAAATTCCCTGTGGTTTTTTGTGTCATGTCTGATTCTGGGGTTTGTTTTTGCCTTTGTAGCCTGGGAGTGCCCATCGGCCGTGGCAGTCCTACTTCGACCTGATCCTGGTGGATGCACGAAAACCCCTCTTCTTTGGGGAAGGCACTGTACTGCGGCAGGTGGACACGGTGAGTGGGCAGGGAAGGGACCTCCGTGGCTGGAAGGGCTCCTGCACCTCCTCTATGGCATCTCTCAGTGACAATGGGCAATGCAGTGTTTGAACAGGACCTACCCTAGAGATTGTAGGCTGGAGTCTCCTCTTTGTGATTCCATCACCTCAAGGCTTTGCTGGGTTCCCTAACATCCTGCAGGTGACAGTAGGAAAGCCACCTCTGGGCTGCTTGGGAGTGAGACAGATAAAGAGTGATGTATCAATGTAGAAAAGTTCCAGGCCATCAGCTGTTCAGCACTAACACAACACCTCCTTCCACAGGTGACCGGGAAGCTGAAGATCGGTACCTACACTGGCCCGCTGCAGCACGGCATTGTGTACTCGGGAGGTGAGGCAGGAGCCCTTCTTGCTGTGTGGAGTAGCTCTGACGTGGCCTTCAGCCACTCCAGCTGTGAGAGGACTTGCAGCAGGCAAGGTTGTGCTTCCCAAAGTGCATTGTTTTGTGCCCTCTGCACCAGAAGTTCTCCATGACCAGAACTGCACAGCGCAGGAAAGAGATGGACCCGTTCCTCCTCACATGTCCTTTTCTTCCTTCCCAGGGAGGGTCTGGGAAATGCCTGCAGGGCTTGTGGTGGAGGGGTGGCTGCAGCTGGCCTAGTGCAGTGTCCCCAGCTATACTTAAAGGTGCTGCCACCAGAGTGAGCACAGCTGGAAGGTTCTGCCAAGCCAGGGAAGGGCAGTGGGTGGATACAGAGCTGTCTGTGACGCCCAGGGCTCCATTACTCTCACATGGCAGGGGAGGCAGCATGGCCTCTGTTGCTGCCATTCCTGCAGGGGTGTGCATAGGCAAAGCTGCTCCTGAATGAACTCCCAGGCAGGTGAGCAGTGTCCAGGGCAGCCATGGTCAAGCAGTGGAGGTTTCTGGGAGGAAAATGCACCTGTTTTGGCTCACTGTTCTGAGCCACGCCATTCTTCTCTCAGGCTCTTCGGACACAGTCTGTGACCTGCTGGGGGCCAAAGGGAAGGATATCTTGTACATCGGAGACCATATCTTTGGAGACATCCTCAAATCCAAGAAACGCCAGGGCTGGCGGACCTTCCTGGTGATCCCCGAGCTGGCGCAGGAGCTGCACGTCTGGACAGACAAAAGCGGTCAGGAGCCGGGCAAGCCCCTGGCCAGGCTTTGCTCTTGCTTGTCTGATGCTGCACCCCTGAGATCGCCAGGGCTTAGGGGTGCAGGGGAGAGATCACCCTGGCTTGCCACTTCTCCTTTTGGCCTTTTTCATTGGGTCTGGATGCTGGTGGCAGGAGCTGGGGTGCCTCTCTGTGGGCTGGCCTTGGGGTTCCAGGCCTTTCCTGTGCTCTTTCCCAAGCTATTGTGAGTAATCAGCCAAGAAGCTGCAGCTGGGTGGGGTTGAGTTGTTCTTCATCAATAGCCCCAGAACCTCCTCCCTCTCTTCACATATGGAGCCATATGTGGCTTCTATGTTAAAAAATATCTGGTTGTTCTCCCTGTAACACCTGAGCCCTGACTGCTCTCCCATCTGCAGGGAGCCCCTATTCACCAGCTGCTTCCTCCTCGTTCCTCCCACTCCCTCTGCTGCTCTGCCGCCAAAGTGCTGTGTGTTTCCCATCCTCCAGTGCTCCTGCTTTTCTCCCAGGTTTGCCCTTTGGTGTGTAAATAGGGCTGGGGGTTACACAAATTGCCCCTTGGCTGGTTGGAAGGCTTTGGTGAGAGCTGCAAAGGTTCAGCCTCGAAAACAAAAGGGCCAACCAGAAACCAAGCCCAAAGTTCTGCTCATGGCACAGAATGTGATTGACCCCTCTCTCTGCTCAGAGGCCCTGAGATGCCTCCAGTGTCCCTGCTCCAGTGTCCCTCTGCCATCATGCAAGGGGAGTGGGCAGGGAAGTAGGTTCACTTTCAGCACTTTTCATTTCAACAGTTTAAACTTACCCTTTTCCCCTTTCTTTTCTGGATTTTCCAGCCCTTTTTGAAGAGCTGCAGAGTCTGGACATTTTCTTGGCCGAGCTATACAAGTGAGTGTTCAAACAGTGACAACTTTCCTGCTGCCTGTCCCAGCTAACCAGTGGCAATGACAAAACCTTGGGGTTGGGTTAGCGGCACTGCTGCCGGAGCCTTGACTTGGGCCTGGGCTCTGCCCACGAGACCAACCTTCCCCTCCAGACCAGCCTCCCTCCCCCGAGCCCCATCCCACAGCACCTGGCTCTGAAAGACTTTTCACACCATGTATTTACCTTCTCGCCTGTAACTAGGCATCTGGACAGTAGCAGCAATGAACGCCCCGACATCAGCTCCATCCAGAGACGCATTAAGGTACCAATCATCAAAATCCCTTTTCATCCTTCTGGATCCCAAAGGGCTTAACAACCCAGCCCCACTGCTCAGTCCTGAAATGCTTTGCTCTGCCTTTGGGTGGACACAGCAGGTTTTGCAAAGCCACTTTGTCTCAGCTCACTGGTGTCACTGGCTCTCCTGAAAGGCAGCCTGGTCTGGAATAGGGTCCCTTTCCTCATGCCCGCAAGCAGCACTGACTGAGGGTGCTCACTGCTGCAGCACGTGGCAGTGGCACACACAGGCTCAGAGGGGCTGTAGCCTTTGGTTCATCCAGCCCTGGGGTGCCAGCCTAGGGCAGTGCTGGCCCTGAGCCTGCTGCCACCTTCCTTTCTGTTACCTGGGGCTCAGCTGTGCCTTGAAAGCCTTGCTGGAGATCCTTGCAGGTCTCACGTAGCCCCCGGCCCTCAGGGCACTCTGCCTCAGTGTTGTTGCTCTGAGGTGCTGCCTGCCCAGCCCAGGATCTAACCTGTCCTTTCCTCATAGAAAGTGACCCACGACATGGATATGTGCTACGGGATGATGGGGAGCCTGTTCCGCAGCGGCTCTCGGCAGACGCTGTTTGCCAGCCAGGTGATGCGCTACGCTGACCTCTATGCAGCCTCCTTCATCAACCTCCTCTACTACCCCTTCAGCTACCTCTTCAGAGCCGCCCACGTTCTGGTGAGTTCAGTCCCAGGGGGGTGGGCAGGGGTCCCAAAGGTGCCCACGCTTGTGTCCATTATCACTTCCACAGGACACAACAGCACCTTGGAGTGTTTGGTGGCACTGGATAGACTGTAGGCCAGATGGTCGCATTCTGGGGTTTGCTCTCCATGTGTCTCAGGGAGGCAGCCTGGGACTGGGACACCCCTTGTCACCTCCTCTCTCTGTTCCATGTGCAGATGCCACACGAGTCCACAGTAGAGCACACGCACGTCGACATCAATGAGAAGGAGTCGCCGATGGCCACGCGCAATCGCACCTCGGTGGATTTCAAAGATTCCGACTACAAGCGGCACCAACTGACCCGTTCCATCAGTGAGATCAAACCGCCCAACCTCTTCCCCCAGGCACCTCAGGAAATCACACATTGCCACGATGAAGATGATGATGAGGAAGAGGAAGAGGAGGAAGAAGAGGAGGAAGAGGAATAAGAAGGAAAAAACCAAGAATTTCTGAAGATAAACCATGACTCTAGCAGTGATCAGGAATGGATTCTGTTGTTGGGGCCCTTGGGGTGATGGGTTGGGGGGTGTGATTCTTGCAAAGGCACATTTTGAAAGTATTTGGAAACTTCTAACAAATTAACACTAATTAGGAGGAGACCCTTGTTTTCAGTTTTGCAGACGGTTCAAAAAGCTGATGGATTCTAACTGGGTGGTGCATTCAGATTGGACTGCTCGCCTGTGCTGTCATGCTACTCCCATTACATTTTGGGATGCTGCATGTTTCCCCCTTTCCCATGATGTGTTTCATTTGGTTTTCATTTTAACAGTGTCCTGTGAACGGTTTTTGGCATTTGTTACATTCTCTGTGGAGACAGAAGGGATGTGCTGGGCCCTGCAGGAGACAAAATTATCCAAATCCTGCTGCCCGTTAGGTTGCTGCCCTTAACCCTCTGCTCCTGAGTTACATAATCCCCCCCTCCCCATGTTAGCCAGGGTGTTCTGTGCCTTCCAGAACTCAGTTTACCTTCTGTTGGTGTGAGTTTCTCTGTGTAGGTGGTCTGACTCCTCCAGCCATCATGGATGGCAGTGAGATTCCAGCTCTTGCACATCTGCTGCCATACACGTTTCACCTTGTAGTCGCTTGTTGCCCTCTCCCAGTGTCTCCAAGCTCTCTCTCCATTGGCTTGCAATGCATAATTTCCAGGGCATTTCTCAAACAGCTGAGCTGCACACTCTGTTCTCAACTCCTCCAGTTTCAGCAGTAAATATTAACCCAGGAGCTTGAAGCTGCTGCTTTATCATTACATTAATCACTCTGTGTTCCTCCTGACCTTTCTGTCCTCGCAACTTTAGGTGAAGCATCCCAAAACCAACCCCAGCCACCATCTGGAGTGAAAGGGCCTGTTGTGCCAGGGGGCTGCAGGCCACATGGGCCTGCCCTGAACTAGGTGACAGCACATGCCACAGGGCCAGCCCCACGGTGGGAGCCGGGGAGCTCCCGGCTGTGCAGCAGCTGCCCTGGTGCGGAGCAAGCGGAGCCTCATTGCCGGTGGTGGGCAAGGCTGCGTCCCTGGCCAAGGAGGGGACAGCTGCTGTGTGGGGACTGGGGTGTCCCAGGGCTGGGCAGGTAGTCCTTGTGCCTGAAAGCCAGCCCAGGGAAGGCACAGAGCTGGCACACAGCTGGGCAGCAGTGCCCTGTGGTTTTTTTCTGAGTCATGGGTGCAGCCTCCCTTACTCCAGCCTCTGCCGTTCGCTGCAAAGGGATTACAACGAGGGCCCTCTTGTAAGAAATTTGACTGTTGTTTCAGTACCATAAACTCATTTAATTTTTTTCATTTTAAAGTACCTTAGTAGAAAATAAAAGAAGAAAAACCACACCACCATCTGAGCAGGAAAATGCTGCTCTAGTGGCAGTTGTTCAAGTCAATAAATGATGATGTTTCTAAGAAATGCCTGGTGCTCTGTGGCGTGTTGCTGAGATGGTGAGGGCTGTCCTGGAGTTGGTGGGAAGAGATGGGACTGGTCTGTGGAGTGCCAGCAGGATGGGTGACTGGGGAACAGTGAGAGCATCTTTGGGAATCGGTCATGTGAAGCACTGAGGAGCAGTGGCAGTTGATCTTGCTCTAAGGGCATGCCTGGTCCTCAGGAAGCAATGGTGGGACACAGGGCTTCTGTTGTCACCATTTGCATCAGCCAGGAAAGCATGAGGAGGGCAGAGAAACATTTTGTCCTGGACACAGAGAGTGAGGGGAGGCTTTTTCATGGTGGGAAGGGGAACATCCCTACACTGCCACTACCTCTAACACTGTGTCTTGCCAGGGCTGTTTCCCAGAGACATTACCAAGGACCACTGCCTGCCCCTCTGCCCCTGCAAGACACATGGCCAGGGTGGCAGCAGGGTACAGACAGCCTGTGCTCACCAGGAGCTGCAAACCTGCTTAAATAGACAAGGATCCCCATGGAAGGCCAGTGCTGCCACACAGCCACACAAGGCTGTGCCCAGCTAAGACAGGCAGCCTTGGGCACTGCTGAGCTCAACCCTCCTCTACAAACAAACTCCTCATGTTAACCAAACCTGACCTGAGGAGGTTCCCCCATCAGCACCACCACAGAAGGATAACCAGTACCAAGGCCTGAAGTGCCAGACAGAAAAGCAATACTAAATGGCAACAGCTGGTGGCCAACACTCAACACCTGACACTTAAGGGATTGCTGAAAACTCCAGAGCATTGGGTCCCTGACACCTCAGTTTTGGGGTCTAGAGGAGCTAACATGTACCCACAGTGAGGCTGGCTGCAGGAAGGGTTCCAGGGAGCTGTTCCCGAGCCCTTTCACCAAAGGCCATGCTGGGCTCTGCTATGTTTAAACTTCTTTTCTCCAAGTATAGCTACTTGAATTTTTTAAGCTTTAGCTCAGCAGTTGGGGGAGGCGTGTGGCTGTGGAAAGGGAGGTCTGGGGAGCTCCATGCATTCCTCCTTCCCAATCACCACAAATAGCTCACTCCCAGCCCAGGGCTATTTCTGACTGAGATGGGGAGAAGAGTCTTCGAGGCTGGAGCAATGGAAACTATTTGACCCTCACTTCATGGTGGGAAAATGTTGGGCAAAGCCTGACAGACACGCAGGCACTGCCTGGCCTTGTACCATCCTGTCCATCCTGTGCTGGCTCCACCATGAAGTTGTGACCACGGACCAAGAGCCAGGGTGAAGCTTCTTGCTGCCCCTGGGGACACAGTCACAGCCCAAGTTTCCAGCCCACACCTTCCTCAGGCAGCTGCCCATGGCTGATCTGCACCAGCTGCCACTTCCCAGAAGCTGGTGGCCTGGCAGTACCTGTGTCTCCAATCACACTACAGAGCCCCAGGGAAAGCTCCTGCTGCTCTCTCTGCAACCTGTCTCCAGCCCAGGGACAGACATGCTTTGCTTTTGCCCACCATCAGTATTGTCTCCTGCAGCAAAAACCTGGTGGAAGCAAGGTGAGCATGGGGGGAACAGGCCTCACGCCCTGCCCCAAGCTCTCACTGACCTGATTTCTGGTTTCCCCCACTTTCCCACCTCCCTCTGTAGAGCCAGAGGGGGCTCACAGGGGCTGCATGAACCAAACCCTCCCAGAGACAGGAACCCAAGGCTCACTGCCCTTGGCCACAGCCCTGCAGACATCGTGTGTTGGCCACTGGCACTTCTGACCAGGTCACAGTCACCAGAGCTGCTCCCAGCTCCTCCTCCTTTATGCTACCTCCTCACTGGGCAGAGCAAGGGCCATTTACAGCTCCATATCAGGATATGCCTGACCACGATGGAGGGTGCAAAGCCCTGTGCCAGTCCCTGAGCAGCAGCCATTCCAACCTCTGCCCTGAAGCCCCAGCACAGCAAACGTGGATATAGAAATTCTGTAACTGCAGAGCCACCGGTCCACCCCGGCCCAGTACAAGGGTGCTATCCCTCCAGGAGAGCAGCCCTGTGGGCCACTAGGCTGCAGAGCCTGGCCATGGCAACAGGTACTGCTGGAGCCTTGAGGACACAGAGCCCTGGGTACAGCTTTGGGCACTGCTCCTGCCCTGCTGCTGCAGCGGCCTGGACCTAGCAGCCAAAACCCATCCCACCTCCTTGAAGGGACCTGGCCTCTTACACCTTCCCTTCCAGAAGTCCTGGGCTCTCTCTATCCTGCTCCTCCTTCCTGCTGCTCATTACCAGCAGAGCCAGCCCTGAAGTTAGCCTCCACATTAATTCTGCTTCCATCGTGCTTGTAGCACCCCACCACCCTCCACCAGCTGCCAGGGACAGGCACACACAGGGGACAGGAGTCCTCAAGGACCTGCCACTCTCTCTGTCCTGCTGATACATCATGGGGGAGCGAGGTCCAGAGGGATGGGGCCATCCTGCAGCACAGAAGCAGGGACAGAGGCTGCACTGGGCGCAGCAAAAATCCCCACAAGGTTTGAGCAGCTGCTGCCCATCTTGCTAACCCAGGGTCTGGCAGCTCAAGGGCTGAGCATGACGAAAGCTGCGTGCAGGGAGAGCAGCAGGGTGGAACAGCTGTGAAGAGGAGAGGGGCTGAGGGAAAGCAGAAGCACAATCTGGGCACATGGCAGTGCTGTACCTGACACACAGCAAAGGGGCTGTTTCCCCACCAGAGTGAGCTGGAAGCAATGGTGGGCAAGGGACTAAGCACAGGCTCGCTCTCCTGCTCAGAAACGTCTCTGTTGCTGCAGGCTCCACACAGCTCGACTGCCAAAACCCCAGCATGAGGGGAGAAGGCAGCAGCACCCAAGTGCAGGGGGAAGGACTGACTCACTCCACCAAACTCGTGTCCCACGGAGCCGCCGTCATCCCCAGGCACATCCCTGAGCAGAGAGCCCCAGCCAGCCCCGCCTGCAGGAACAGGCGCTACAGACAGACGGCATCTACACCGAGAGACAAACAGCACCTATGGAGAGCAGCTTGTAAATAAGGGGTTTTTATTACTGAAAGAAAAAGACCCTCACCCTTGAGGGAACTACTTGCCATTGCCACCAGCTTCCCAGCCAGCCCCTGATCAGCAAAGCCACCAGCACAGCCCCCCCCAGGCCCAGACCCACCAATGCAAAGAGCAGCACCTGCCTCTAAAGGAACAAGAGCCGGCCTCTCTGTGGCTCTTGGCAGCTGAAGTGGAGATTAAAGACTGTTAAATGTGCCAGTAGGAGAGATCTGGGTACAGGATCACAGACATCAGCCCCACCACCCACATGCCAAAACTTGTCCCTTGGAAATGAGGAGGGAGCATAGAGGAGGGAAAAATGCATAAACTGGAATGTTCAACAGAAAAAAAAAATCATCATTTATCTAAAAAGAATAGAAATAAACAAAATGCTTTAAAACAAAATCACAAAATATACAAATAAATCTGGTACAAAATAAATAGGAAAGATTGGAAATCTACAACAAAATTGGAATAATTATAAAATTAATTTGTATGACAATCAGTATATGAAACGTATACACTTCATTCAGGATTTCAGTTGTGCTTATTCAGGTTTATGTACACACATGGAAATACTGTAGTCAGAATACTACAACTCTGGAAACCCGAAGTCATGTACAATATGATACAATTTGCAAAGACCACATACGATGGCAAGTAAGACACAGGGAAGAGCTGGCTGGAGTGGGATCAGGCAGCCATGAAAATGCACTGCAAAGGGACAGCCACACGCTCCAGAATGGGGGGACCAAGGCCGAGCCAGCAGCAACCAGGACAGGGCTCAGGGCAGCCAGGAAGGAGAAAGGTTTGGTGTGAGACCTCTGGCTGCTGAGCACCAGCTGCTCATGGCTTCCAGAACACATCTCAAGTATTTGGGGTTTCAGATTCACTGTGTTTGGCATCCAGGCACCTGCTCGGTGATTCAGGTGTCAAGGCTGGCTCTGCTGGAGAAAAAAACATGCCAAGAGCTCTGAGGTCCCTGCTGAGGGACCCTGAACTGCTGGTAAGCCACCCTTGTGCTCAGGAGAACATGGATCAAACGGGACCGCAGCACTGCTGCTGAGGCCCTGGTGGATTTCCACTCTCCCAATTCCATGTGATCTCTGAGGAAGACAGAGCCCCTTGAGCAGCATCTCCTACCCTCAGTGTGAGAAATGAAGACAGAATGGCTGCAGCATGGCTCATTCCTGGCTGCTGCCCCTCCTCCTCGCCCTCCTGAACACTCAGCCAAAGCCCAGCAGGTGAAGCACAGGAGCAGCTGTGGCAGATGTGAGCACAGCTGTCACAGAAGCCACACTGCTGGATCCAAGCCAGCACAATGCAGGAGGACAGAGCACGTACCCTGGGTGAAAACCTGCCAGCCAAACCAGCCCAGCCCAGCCTGCTGGACCTGAGGTTTAAAAGCAGCAATGACACTAGAGCTGGTCTAGGCCTGGCCAGTCCATTGCTTCTGAGAAGAGGAGCTCATCAGGAACCCCTCACCCTCCCACAGTGATCTTTGGGACATGCATTCCATATTGGCACTTCCAACTAAAGGCATCTGACACCAAGTAGTTTTTCACTTGTATTTGGATGCATTTGGTTCAACAGTGATGCCCAGAGAACAAAACACCACCTCCTATTATAAAGGTCTGTGATCAGCAAACAGTTGAGAAGGGATGCTGGACTGCTACACCAAGCACCGAATGCTGGGACAAGCTCTTCTTCCCCAACAAATCCTGCTACCAACCAACTCCCACGCTGCTTTCTGGAGGAGAAGATAACAAAGAAATCAAATTCACCCCCGGAGCATCGGAGCCACCTGCAGCCTTTGCATGTGTCAGGCTCACAACAGCTGACAAACCTCCAGCCCAGCTCCATGACCGGCCACTTCTGCCGAGTCCAGCCAAACCTCTGCTTCTGGGGGAGGATCAAACACCAAGCACTTCCTTAGCCAGAAATCTGCACTGAAGGAGAAAGAGCAGCCAGGGCACATCCACTGCAGGATCCGAGTGATCAGCCCTGCTCAGAGGAAAACAGAGCCCAAAGGCAAAACCTGAGAGGAGAATGATGTTTTTCAGCTGCAGACAGAAGACCGGCAGCTTTGAGTACCGTATTTCCCACGTGAAGAACTGCTAGAGAGTCTGACCTCAGGATAACAAGAAAACGTCACCTTGACTAAATTCAGTGCTACCAACCTACGAAACAACTCCATCTGTCACCTGTACTGTGCCACTGGCTGGAGGCAGCTTTCCACCAATCCTTCCTATCCCTGAACCTCAGGAAAATATGCAAATACCAGATGGAAAAGCTCAACTGTACCGCCTTGGACCCACAGGAACGCAACCCAGCATGAAGCCGGGCTCTAGGACAAGAGCAAGACACCAAGCAGGATTGTTGAGGGGACTCTGCACAAAGCTGTGGATGTCAAGGTCCCCTGTGCTGCCCACACATGGTGGTGAGGCCAGAATCACCACAGACATCACACCAGCAAGAGACCTGCAGCTGATGGACCAAGTGCAGGGATGAGGGTGGCTGCCCAGCCCAGCCTGTGGTGCAGAGCCTGTCCTCCCTGCTGGCTAAGTCAGGTGAAGGCTGCTCTCCCACCCATGCCATGGGAAGGTGCCTGATTGTGTTGTTTAAGCTCATCATTTCACTGCTGGGCCAAACCAACCCTCAGTACCCAGGGAACAGGTACTTCTTTGGGTCTACGTAGAGCCCCAGTGTAGAGCCAGGTGGTGGGATGGGCAGCACATCTGGGGCTGTACCTCACCACAGCCAGGGTTCTTGCCTTGGGACAGGGCACAGTGTGGACACAGGAACCCTCAATGCTGGGTGGGTACCTTTGGGATGAAGCCTCAGCTCAGCATCACAAGAAGTACTCTGCAGCATCCTTCCCCAGCCCGTTTTCTATTGGTAATCCAGACACTGGATAACTTGACAACTGGTACACAGATACTAGATTTAAAACCACAGATGTGTGTATTAGATATTGTATAAAATATGGTACATCTTTCATGTGGGAATGATTTCTATAGAGAACATAATTCTGCACAAGGAAGATGCATGTTCCAAGGGGTCCTGGAGAATGGGGCTGTGTTCTCCATCATGTAGGATACTTACACAGGATGCTTGAGAAGAGGAAAGGGCTGCTCTTTGCCCTTGGCACCCCCACACGCCTTGACTGAGCTCTGCAGAGATCACAGGAAGCACCACCACTGCCCAAGCAGCCCCTCACACAAAACTACCTCTTTGGTTTTCTTTGGGCTGATTTGAACCAGAGCCTGACACCACCAGTGCCAAATCTCATCCTCATCCAAGCTGGGCCCTGAAGGCTGAGAAGCAGCAATGGGTGACGTGTGGGGGCCATCGGGGCAACTCACCCTGCTACCCTGAGCCTTCTCCAGCTCTGAGTGCACAGGGCCATATCCTGAGACTCCTACTCTTGCCAGCTCCACCCACACAAAAAGGCACTTAAAGAAAATAAGAAAAACAAACAAAAAAGCCCCCAGTGGTGAGGAAAAGGGAAGTGAGTCCAGGAAAAGAGAGGAGGAACAGAAAAGCGAGCACAATGTGAATGAGTGACTAACCCTTCTTCAACCGCACACCTTCAGCAGCCAGCTCCAGCTGCCCCTGCACAGGTCTCAGCCATCCTCCCATTCCTGCTCAGTCTGGAGCAGGAGCTTACAGGGGCCAAAAAAGAACATGAGAGGGAACTACACATGTCACAGGTTTGGAGCAGAAGTGGTGAGCAAAAGGATCTGCCCTGTCGAGCTTCCTCTCCTGATGCATCTGGATGGGGGGAAGCACCTTTTTCTGCTACACCAGCCTTCAGGCCCCTGCCCACCAGCCAGCCTAGACACCCTGCCAGCATTCCTCATCCCACTGTGGGATAACCCATCCAGAGCTCCTCCAGGGCAGCAGTCTCCAGCTGCACTGGGATTTCAGGGAGTGGACAAGCTGGGAATAAAACAACAAGCACTTTGTAAACTCCGAGGGGTCTGAACTTGCAGCACAGAGTGACTGAGGCTGGTTTGCTGAGCCCCCCACTGAGCCCCTCTCCTCTCAGAACTAATGTGCTTCGTATGATCTCCACATCACCAGAGTCAGTCTCATTTGGAGAAAGATTCTCACTGGAAAGCAAGAACATTCCTTCACTCTTTACAAAGATTTGGCAATACACAGAATTTAAAAAAATAAATCATAGTTACAACAGATTCAGGTTCATTTCATTTAAAGGAAATTCAACCAACAGGAGTGTAAAAGATATAATTCACAGTTGTGCATTTAAGATATTAGTGTTGAAAACCTCACTTCAAAGAACTCTTGTGCAAAATTGTATTGACAGTAGAAACCATGGCTAGATGCCCTCCCAGCCTCCCCTGGCCAACAGGCCATCATCCACCCTGCTGCCTGCACCCAGAGGCAGACGGGCCAGGGGAACAAAGGCAGCAGCAGGAGCTGACACAGGAAGATGCAGTATCCTTTCTACAAGTCAAAGCCTGGCCAAGGTCTGAGGTCAAGTCCAAGGATTCCCAAAGCCACCAGCTGGTGCCCTGCGCTGCGGTGACCGGCCGTGTGCCCTCAGGGCACTGCAGCACAGCACCCCAGCGCCCTGTGAGGCAGAGGGTGCAGATCTGCTTGGGCACAACGCCCCTGCAAGGGCACAGACCAGGTGCTGTGGCATCTCCACTGCAGTCGTGAGAGCCAAGCCCTGGCCTTGGCAAACGGCTCAGAGGGATCCTGAGCTGGGCACGGGGCTCCTCTGCTGTGATGGTTCCCACCAGGAAGGCTGGGAACCCCTCGCATTTGTTAAACAGTAAAACTATAAATACCCTGAGAACAGGGAGACTGGATTATTTCCCCTCCAGGGAGAGGACCATGCTTTGTTCTTCAAGCTAATTAGTAGTAGCAGCTCCTAACCCCTCTGGGTCAGGTACGTATTTTCCATATGAAACACATCTATAATCAACTATTTTTATGGAAATTAAGTGAAATTACTTCACTTTCCATTATTTGATCTATACAAATGATGAAAAACAGTCATGCAAAAAATCGCCTGCAAATTTCGGAACAGTGCAGCATGGGCAGAAGCAGGAGGTATTTGCTTTGGGATCACATGGCTTTGGTTGGAAAAATTGGCGCTTTCTTTTTCTTTTTTTTTTTTAATTTTTCTTTTTTTTTTCTTTAAAAAGGGAAACAGACACTGAAACAAATTCTTAACCTACCATAAGAAGCAGAAGTCAGATCCAGTGAGCAACCTCATCCTGGAGAGAGTCGCCTTGACTTGAGCCTTCCCTCCTTTGGCAGGTTTGACAAAACGGATACTGCATCTCAAGTTCACCACCGAGTCAAACACTTCCAACAAACTTTTACATTCAGCAACACTAGATAAAAACTGGCGAGATGGGTCCCTCACCGAGGACAAATGCTCTAACACCTGGACATTTTGCTCTGTGAGAAAGGTGCAATATTGGCAGCTCCCTGGGAAGGCTCGAGGCTTAGGCCAGCCCATGCTGCCACCAAGCCGTGTGCTCTCCGCGGTACTGGGCTGGTGCACATCAGAGTGAGGGTGGGATGAAGGCTAAGGAAACACTTTTGGATGGGAAAAAGTCAAAAAGCAAGGCTTTGGAGGGCCTGTTTCCTCCTCACTGGGTGCACAAGTACGATACTGTGCCATTTCTTGCCCCTTGCAGGGACTTCATTCTCAAGGGTGGCTCCCATCAGGGTGGACAGCAAAAATTAGTGCTGCTTTCTGAAGCTGGAAGAGAGAGGAGGAGGGGGAGACAGGCAAACCCAATTGGCTCTGACACCACACACTCCAATTCCCACGGGGAGATCCTGCAATGGAATATTGCACCTTTCCAGCCACCAGTCACACAGATGGACCAGGGGAACTTGCAGCGAGTGCCTTCCACAGCCCAGGAGCAGGAGAGACAGGGCAGGCCTGCAGGCACAGAGAGCTCTGGCAGTTGCATTTGGGGCTGGGAGCTTCTTTGGATGTCCCCAGAGAGATTATCCACATGTAAAGAAAGGGAAATGCTACATAGCCAGGGGCCATAGCAGGGTCTTGAAGCAGAGAAACCACAAAACCTGATTTATCAATCCAGATACTGAGGGCAGTGTTCAAATTTTGTTTGAGACAGCATTGGAAGGGGAGAGGACTGGGGGGGGACAACTTTCTTTTTTTATTATTTGAGGACTTCGACTCCATCTGTGGAAATGGGTGATGCACAACTGCCATAGGGTGCCTCTTGCTGGCACCCAGTCTGCATCCAGGTTTTTGGGGTGGAGGAACTGGTTTCTGCTGCCCAAGGCTGGTGCTGCACTGCACTGGTGGCAGTTGGGTGGGAGGCTCTCTGCTCTGCTACCTTGGTGATCCCTACAATGGCTGTTGAAAGGGGCAATAGAGAAGGAAATGCACTGAACTCACTCAAAGGAATGAATGTGGCTGGGAACAGCCTGGAAATGAACCTCTTTGAATCCCTGAAGTGCAATACACTCGCGTCTGGAAAGTTTTGTCAGCTCTTGGAGAGGAGAGGATGGTTCTGGCTCCTCAGCAGTGCCCATCCTTGCACTGGCAGAGGTTTACTGTCACCTGGAGTATGTACTTTGGATGTAATTGTAGCAGCATCTTCTGTGTTAGTATCAGAGATTACAGGGGGGACAGGGACTGATGTTCTGATACTCAGCAAAGGCTGCACCGTCTGCTCTGGCCAAGGTAACAGTGCACAGACTGCTACAGCACGAGACTGTTTAAAGACTTGACATCTCAGGGTGCACACATTACTTCACCATGCAATTGTCATGAACATCAATGAAAAATCACCCAGTTACTTCACTATGGAATATCACACCCGGCTTTCATT
Source organism: Dicaeum eximium (assembly GCA_013396995.1). Lineage (NCBI taxonomy): Eukaryota > Metazoa > Chordata > Aves > Passeriformes > Dicaeidae > Dicaeum > Dicaeum eximium. The sequence continues at coordinate 1,151,852 of VWZP01001962.1, forward strand.
TCACAAGACTGCAGTTTTGCTAATTAATTCCTTCCCCCCAGTATCATCTTTAACATACACTAAGGTTTTGGAGGTTACAAAACTGTAACAATGCTTTTGCCTGTTTAACAAAGAAACCTTCTGAAATTTGAAACATTATTAAATACCAAAGTAACCACTCCTTCCCTGAAAATTAACTCCAAGAATGTAATAATCCTCATCTCTTGGTCCTCCAGGTGGCTGAAACCAGAGGTTCCTTGAAGCTTGCTCATTCTTATGACACAAATAACATACAAGTACCAGTTACTAACTTTTTCAACAGGGCAACACAAAGGACCACAGAGGGGTGAGAAGAGGCCTAAGGACATTGGAGCCAATTCACAAAACCATGACAGAGCCCATTTGAGGTTCATGAGGGACAGAAACGATTTAAAACTCTGCAAAATACTTTTTAAAAACATGATCTCTCTTGAAAAAATAATGGAGGAGCTTTTAAACTTCCCCATATGTGTTTGAGGAGGAAAAACCCAACAAAGATCAAAAGTACAGATAAAAAATAAACATAATTCTACTTCGCAAGAAGAATTTTCATCGTTCTCAAGGGTGGCTCACCATTCCCAAATTACGTTTGGGTCTTTAGTCTCTCTTGCTCTTTGCTCCTTTCTTCCTGTTTCTTCCTCTTCTGCTCCCAGAACGGACGCAAAAGTCTTTGGTCTCAGAACACTGGATGCAGCAGTGTTGCAAGCACGCACTAACGGTGTTCACACTCGGGGAGGAGGCAGGAAGGAGCGAGGGCTGGTCCTGCTGAGGAGATGGGATGGGTGGGTTGTGGGGAGTCAGCTCCTAGATGGCTCCTTCACTGTGCATACTGTGGTTGGGCTTGTTGTGAGTCACACAGTTCTGTTCGTTCAGCAGGTTTGCTGTCTCGTCTGGCAAACCATCGTGCAGCTCCGTAAGAGTCAGTTCGATTTTAGTGTTTTCACTGTCCGAGGACTGAGGTGTTTTGTCCATCCGGGATGCCATCAGGGCATTTTGGTACTGCTGTCTTGAGATCTGCTCCAAGAACAGGGAAGAAACAAAAGAAGTCAGTCACACTTCTATGCCTCCTGTGGAGCACACTGAGAAGATAAAGTTTCCTCCCTTTCCAGATTACCACACTTCAACCCTTCTTTACCTGTTTCCATAAAACATCCCTGCGCTTTGCAAGCCTAGAGCATCCCAGCTCAACACCCACAGCATGGTGACATTTCCAGGGAGGGTGGAAGAACAGTGCTGTGCAATCACCATGCTGTTCAAAGGCAGGGATTTATTCCTATGCAGAGATTTTTAAATCAGACCTCCATTTCCCTCCAACCATGCACACCTTTAGGGCCAGAACCAGAGATCAGTGAAGTCTTTCTCCCAACTTCAGTGAGCTCCTGGTGAGGCTCTAAGTGTCCCTATAGAGCCAAGCCAGCTCTATAGTACAAATATAGAGTACAAGCATTCCTGCTCTTGTCTAGGCCAGCAAATACAGCAGGAGCTACAGCCTTACATATAAGGACATTTGACTTGAAAACACTGGGATGCCCACAGAGATGAATCCAAATTAGCAACCCACGACATTTTCCACTCGTCTCTGCAAGAGCTGCACTCAGCAGAGCAGTGATGACAAAAGCTGGCCTAGAGCACAGAGTGTCACTGCCCACAGTGCCCCAGGGACAGAGAAGCCCATAGCCCCTGTACATCTGCACATGGTGGTGGAGGGCAGAATTCCTCCTGGAGCCACAAGCAACCAGCCCTGTGAACTCCTCCAGGCCAACCTTCTCAGCCAGGACAGGCAGCAGGGTACATGTGCACTGGCAGCCCCATGAACCCACAGCAGTGGGTGATATTGGCAGGCAGGAAGGTGGAAAGGATGAAATGACTTTTAGAAAACTGTAAATTTTAGTAGCAACACAAGAAAGGGACTGGAAATGGACAGAGTCAGATGGACCAGGTCACAACTCCGAACATGCATGAGCAGGTCACAACCCCAGTTTTACAAGGTATTAATTGAATGAATGACCATGTAGCACAGTGAAAACACTAATGTTGAGTACTCTGACCTATGTGTAAAGCAGAGTGATGCAAGAAGAGGTGTGCAAGTCTGTCTGCAGAGATACCAAAACAATTTAACATTCATTAGCCTCAGTATGAACACAGTGAGATTTGGAAGGACTTCACATAAGCCAGCATAAGACGAACAGCTGCTCTGTACAGCAGATCAGCCATTGAAATCTGTAGTGAGAATCATTTGCCCAGTGATAAACATCTACTGATGTAATCTTCAAGGGATTGAACCATTGACCAGTATGCTTGCATCTCAAAGTTTTGACAACAAGACTTTACTCTCCTTTTAAAATTTGTCTACAGAATACTCAGTTTAGCATTCTAGTAAGTCTACCCTATTCTATATTCTTAACATTGAATTAACTAACAGAAGTTACGTTCACAAATCACTTGAGTTGCATACAAACAGTGAACACACAATTTAAGAAAAGCATCAATGTCAACTTCTGGCCACGGGACATCAGCTTCCCTGGACTCCCAGCTGGGCTGGAATTGCTGCCAGCATTAGCTGTTCCTCAGCTCAGCTAGATTTCCTCTCCCACAGGACTCGCACACATTTCAGCGTGGGATGCACCATGCTGGGGGACAGAGCTGTATTTCATGCAGCAACTCACTGGTAGTATGAGACATGAGCCTAATACATGTGAAGTTAAGATAAAGAGAAATGTCCAAGACTTCTCCAAGCAGAAGAAGGATGGCAAGTCGGAAAGTAAGATCAAGAACCCCAAACTGAAACCAAAATCAGAAGTGAATAAAAACTGCAACCAACAGTAAATGTCTCATCCTTTAGAAAAGGACAGTCTGATAATGAAGGGTCTCCATTTCAGATAGGTCCAAAAGCTTCACGAGGATAGGTCTGACTAAAAGCAGAGAGGTTATTTTCTATAATATTTCCTCAAAGGACCTGAAATCCAGAAAATTATGTGACCAACCTACTTACAAGTCCAAATGAGAAGAACAGTGAAGACAAATCAGTGGACATCAGATATTGGAAAAAAAGTAAGTTTAAAGTAACTTTGAACAGCTGCTTTCATAATGCTATTTACTCACAGAGGAATTTAGAAGGAATTCCCTTCCCCAGGCTCTCCATCCTACCAGCCAAGCCCGACTTTCCAGCAGGGTCTTTCTAGCTTTTTTCCTACCTTGACAAACTGAATGTCTGTGAGGGCTTTCACTGAGTAGTCTGGAACATACACTTGGAGGAAGGAGGCATTCAGCTGGTTGTTGCTGCTCCCTAATGTCGGGGTCACCGCGTCGATGCGATCGCTCCGGTTTAGGGAGTCTGAGTGATTCAAGCCACAGGGCCGAGGCGGAGACTTGTTTTCAGCTAAGAAACAGGCAAGAGCAAGAGATTTCTTAAATTAAGTAGAAAACTTCTAAAGTCACCAGTTTTAAAGGGACATAATAAATTGTGATGTAGCACAAATAAACTGGAAATGCTTAATCCATTCATAAGTAGGTATGTGGCTAAACAACCAAATTATCCTGAAGAATGGTACATTTTCAGTCCAGAGCTGGTAGCCAGCTTCACTGAGTATGCCTTAAACAAACCTGTACTTGTTCATGCTGCAACAGACATGCCCTGAGAACACAGTGCTTCAGCTGATGAGCAGAAACTACCACAGAAAGGTAACTTCCCAAGGCTCCCTTACAGGAGCCCTTGATAGTCAAACGCTGCTTAATATATTTTTTTTCTTAATCATTGTTACTTTCATCCACAGTCAGTCCCAGCTGAACCTTACCCCCTTTTATTTCATCTGGTACCTACATATGCCTTGTTTCCTGAGCTAGAGCAGATCAGACATTTTCAGTAGGAGCTAACAGAGTCCTCAGTGGACCAGAGTGCACTGCACATGACAATTACTTCAACATTTCCTCTCACTGCTTGAAGTGGCAAAACCTCAATGAAGGAAAGCAAACCCCATGTAGTACATGCCAGCCAGTGACATAGGCAGAATAGTCCACACTACAGAGAAAAATCTGTGTCCAGGAAAGGAGAACACTACAGACATCATCTTCCACCACTGGCCTTTAGGTCCTGCAGGGTTTCACTCGAAGACCTCGCAGCTGTCCCCTGTGAGTGTGACTGGACACATCTGTCCAAAGCAAAGGTGCTTTCAGGACACCACACACATTCTGCATCTCTGGCTCTCACCCACAAAGTGACCCTGAAGATAGGAGGGCACAAATACATCCTAAGAGAGGTTCCCTCCTGCAGAAGGGCTGCTCTCTGGGCACACACACAGCACATACTGATCAAAGAACTATCTTTGGGACCAGAGAATTTCTGGATCTTAATGCACTTAAAACTCATTCAGCCAGCCCAAACTCAAACTCGATGTAAACTACACTATCCACCACATGATCCCCATTCTAAAGCTGGAAGATCATTTTCATATAATCTTAAAATACATAGTCTCTTTGAGCAAATCAACAAAAATACCCTTACAAGCTTTTCAAATTCTTTTTTGGAGACTTTTCTACATATAATTTTATTTCTTAAAAAACCCCAAAAACCTCCCTTAAATTTAACCCTACCTCTGCCACTTAATCACTAGAAATATAATATCTCCTTGTCCAAATGATACAGCCTGTTCCACATCTCTGAATTCAGCCTTTCCTATACCTAACACTTTAGAATGCAGAATTGCCCTGATTCTTATTCCCACTTAAAATCCTTCTGATGTTATCTTCCTTGCAATTTTAAAAAGGGGAACAAAAAAAACACAGGTTCTGACAACTTGATATTTTCCCCACCATTTCTGCACTATGGAATTAGTGCAGGTCCCTATGGCAACACCAAGTGCAGGCTTAGGGGGAAGCACTCAGCCTTGCAAGATTTTCCTTTGTGCCAACCTGAAAGCCACAGCAGGCTGCAATAACTGCTGCCAGAAGCCACAACTCTACCTGCACACAGGGCTTGATGCTGAAATTCCCACTGGAGAACAAGGAACTGTGAAGGCTGGATGAATTTGTCCTCTTTCCCACCTGTATACACAAAATATGGCTGTGTGTGACAAGAACAGCATCGCTGCTGCTTGGATAAGGGCTTCCATCTGGAACAACTTTACACAGTGTGACTTGCATCTGCCTTTTCTTTCCACCAGGGATCTTACAGTACATTACTAATAAAAAACAAAGGATATAGAGCAACATGGCAAAGCATTATAAGAAAAAAAGAAAAGGGAGAGGTGAGACAAAAGGGCAGAACAAAAAGGTATGATTTCTAAAAATGTAAAGGAACAATGTGATTTCTGGATTGCGTTTAGTTCAGGGAGAGAGAAGAGAAGATAATGAAGAGGAAAGGGTACAGAGAAACAGATGACAAACACCAGGCAGGTCCATGTTAGAGCTTCTCTATCCAGGTTTTCCCACACTCCTCACCTTTCTACAGAGGGGATAAAGAGCACAAGCCACAGGACAGACATCAGTGTAAGTGTATTATGAATTTGTGTTTAAACAACAGGATTATTTTCTTAAGCACTCCACACAAAAGGTCTGAGTTTCATCAAAACTGGTACCACATTGCCACAGTGACCAGGCTTACACTATCAATTCCTTACAAAGGAAAAAAAAGTAAAAGTACTTACAAAAGTAAAAAAAGAAGACCTGGCAAAACAAAAGAACCAAGTGAAGAAAGATAATCAAAGTTGCCAAGCTTAAAGGAGAGCCATCAGATACTTCAATTAAAGAAAGATTAAATTTCTCCTCCTTCGTTGGTGTTTAGCAACCAGAAACTAACAGGGCAGGAAAAAATCCCCTGCAAGGCAACAACCTGTAGTTTGTTCAGAATGTGCATGAGATAATTTAGGGACCAACGATGAAATACATTTTCTAAAGTTAAAGAAAGAGGGTGGAATACAGGAAGCAGATGGTGGAAGTGTATAAAAGGCATGATATGTATTAATGTTTAAAAGATGTTTCACTTAAATATGCAAATCATTATCTTGTTTGCTTTTAGTTCTGAGGAAAGATTGAAAAAAAATGGAAAAAACTTCAAAGAAAGACATATGCTCACTGTGGCCCAAACTATTTTAGGGTTCTACTCTTCCTACAGACTTTCTTGATGGGTTTCTGTTTTTCCCAACACTCCATGCATGCAGTGTCTGCAAAGCTCAGTTCTGCATGCTTCCCAATTTACAATCTCTCAACCACATCTCAGAGCTCTTTTTCGCCCAGTTTGTTCCCTTCTTGGTCTCTGCTCTCCGAAGGAATTTCTGTGCCAGTCAGTTTAGTGATACAGCAGGAAAGGTCTCAAGCACAACAGAAACCACAAAGTCCTCCCACAACCTTCTTGCACATTCCACTGCAAATCCATCCACTCAGCAGATCACTGTGCTGGTCCCTGGCATTAACCTCACTGAGAGAAAGCTCAAAGCTTTCCAGGAATTGAAATGGCCAGACTGTATACAAACCATAGAATTTACCCATATGAAAATATAAAATACTTTCATTAAATAAGTTTTCCTTTTATGGCAGTTTAGCAGCAGACATTCTCCTCTGCCAAATGCATTTTCTTCAGAATTTTTTATGCCTCAGTTTGGGGGAGAATACATTCTTCTAAAAAATCTCCCCTCCTAATTTTCCACCAGCGTCCATATGAGAAAAAAGAACAAGCACACACTACCAAGCACATTTTGCTCTTCCCATTGTCATGACTGACCAGTTACCATAAACACAAGTTCAGGATACCTACCTGTGAGGCACAATTCTGTGCTGGACTTCTCCCTAATGAGCAAAGGGGTCAGACAAATACAGACTGCAGCTGACTTTTATGGCATCAGGGCAGTCACAAGAATGGTGAAAATAGAAGCATGCAGATTTACCTGGAGAACCTGCTGCTAACAACTCTGTTCTGCTGACAACAAAGGTACGAGACAGGGACAAGGGAACTAGAAGAGGGAGAGAAAAAGGATGAGATCACGACCAGAAAGGCGGCAGCTATCCACACTCACAGGGGAAGGAGCCACCTGACAAACTGACGAACTAACACCAGAAGTGCAAATCAACTGCGAAAAAGCAAAGGGTTAAAACAAAAGCAAAACCAAAAAACACCATAAAATTTAGAAATTAACAAAAAAACAAGACCAACGAGTTGGAGTGAAGTGATTAATTTTCACTTGCTATTTTAAATCATCATCCAGCACCAAATAGTCCATCAAGGTACACTCATGCTTTGAAATAGCTTAAAAGGAGTAGTAGTGCTCACTCCAGCCTGGAAGGCAAGAATTAAAACAAGCCAGAAAAAATTTAGGGGTGCTCTTCCTTATGGGAGTCAAATAACAGAAATAAAACCAAAAGATACTTCATAGTTTTTCAAGTTTCCAGTAAAATATCACATAAGGCTGTGATTCTCCAAGTTCATCCGTGCTGGGATGGATATTGTACTGTTCATCATTACTGCAAATCCCTCCCCAGCTGTAAGCTGTAGTTAAAGAAAAAAGCTTCACTATTTTCTTTTTTCTTTTTGTTTGTTTGTTTCTTTTCTGTGGTTTTGTTTGTGGGATAATTTTGGTTTTTTGTTGTTTGGTTTTAGTGTTTGACTCCACTGTTAGCAGCTTCATCTTCCAGGTGGGGAGAACAAGCATGTGTAATTTATTTAGGACATACAGAAGAGAAGGAGTTTTCTTTTATTCCACAATAACTTGTACTTTCCCTGAGCTTTCCTGTCTGCACAGAACAAGAAGAACTTATTTTTATGAGCTCATCTCAACAGAAATCTCAGGATGCCACAAGACATCATAAAACAAATTTCCTGAACCTGGAGGCAAATCCAACAAAATGAGGCATTTGCTACAGGTTAAAAAAAAACCCAAACCAACAAAGCCAACCAGTTGAAGGCAATTTATTTCAAGATTGGCTGAGATTACTTGACAATAGTGCATATTCTTAAGTGTGACATGGTGAAACTGAAGATGGATTTCAGGGCATATAAAGAGGAGACCATTTGACCTGATAGGAGTTGGAGCAACTGGTGTGGTTGTGGGGAGGGTTAGGAACATTAAAAAAACAAAAAAACAAAAAAACAAAACAAAACAAAACAAAAAAAACCACAACAACAACAAAAAAACCAACCCAAAACCCAACAACACATTAAAACATTCAAACTGAACAATGCTGGCAAAACAGAGATGTCACAGGTGATTTCCAAGTGTAAGCCTGGTACAAGTGACCATGCCTGGCCACCCAGGTTCCATGCCTGGCCCATACTGCAAAAGCTGAGGGTATGATGCAGTTGTACACGTCTCACAATTCCTCATGAACATGGCTGCTATTACTGAGATAAAATCCAACCAGTGCTCTGCATGTTTTAAAATCACTCAAATATCAAAAAGTATAAGCTACCACCAAATTAAAGTACACATAATTAAGGAATCAGTCTTGCCTGTAAGAGTGAACTCACAGAGGTCCAGAGAACTGCTGCTGATTGTAGAGTCTAACAAGGTTACACTCATAACTCACAAAACCATTTCCATTCCACCACAATTTCAGAGTGTACATACACACATGTAAAGGAGCACTCCTGAGTGTACAATTGAAAGAAGCTGCCTCTCAAGTGGAATGCAAACCCTGCTGTGACAGGACACACTTTCAGCATGAGAAACATCTCTCCCTTGAGCTGAACAAGTGGCTTTGTGTCAGCAGAAGGCCAACACCAGCTCCAGTGCCCCAGCTCACCCAGCAGGGACTGTACATTTCCAGCTGAGGTCAAGACCTAAGTGGTGACACTGCTGGCAATAAAATACATCACCAAATGCTGAAACGTAGCATTGGAGCCAACTCTCCATGGATTAGATGAGAATTCCCTGACCTGTGCCAATGAGGTGGTGGCTCATGTGGCTACCTTGTGTGCTGGCAGGTGGCTCACACTCACCCTCAGACACCACCTCTTCCCCCTCACTGATTTCTCAGGTACATTTGCACACAAGCTGACAGGAGCAATCGCTTTTCTGGCCCTGCTCCATCCTTTCTCTGGAGAGCTTTAGGCACAAGGCTGGCAAGGAGAACCATCCCCAACCTAACCGGGCGGTCGCTCCTCACACCACTAGATGTCCCTCTGCCACTAATCATTTATTCCTGTTAATTCACTCCCTGTTACCCTGCCACGAGCAAAACTACAAAGCTTTCCACTGGTACCAGCCATATCCCCTGCTAAAGTCAACACTCACATTCCCTGGGAGCCGGCAAACCACTGCCAGCTGCTGGGTTCTGGAGTCAGTGCCAGCATCACCACCAGCCAGTCCCCCCAGGGACACTGTGGCAGGCTGTGCTGGCAAGGAGGTGCCAACCCCATCAACCCCACAGACATAGGTGGGCAGGACTGGGCAGGAGCTCAGACTGTTCCAGAAGCAGAAGATAAGAGGACATACCTGGTGATGCTGTGAGGGCCATCACCCCATAGTAGGAAAAAGCACCAGCTTCAAACTTCATCCCCTCTTTCCCAGCCTCCACTTCCACTTTCCCCTGTTAAGGAAAAGGAGAGAGCTGCAATTAATAGGGACCATGGCTCTCAGGGCACAAGATCAGACCTGAGCCCTGAAAGATAGTTTTGCCTGACATCCCTAAGCAGTGTCATGGTCCCTGCAGTTTGTAACAGTGCCTGAACAGGGACAGACCCTGAAGTGCAACAGGCATTTGTGCCCTGAGCTACCCTGGTCTTGGATGCCTTGTGGTCAGCATAAGTCTGGATCACCATACAGGATCAGGATCACCACACAGCTTTGGGTTGGTACTATTGCCCTGCTCCAAGTGTTGCCAGGCTGTTTTCCTTTACTGCAAAGTGAAAAAAATACTCCCCTAGTAGCACAACAAGCTTAAACGTAGCACAGTCATCTGGGATCTTGAAGCACCTAGACATTTTGGGGTACAGCTCACATCCACACAGAATTCCCTCTAAGACAAACACAGGAAGGGAGATGGGAGGTAATGTGTGAGGAAGCTGGCTGCCTACACGATGAGATTCCCAAAGAAATAAAGCCCTTACCCCTGAAGGAGCAGCCTTGGGGCTACTTTGGTCTTCTTGAATTCTACCAGTTTTACAGATTCCAGCACCCTCAAGATCCTGCTCTTTTGCAGTCTTGCCTACAAAGGACCCTCAGTGCTTCCCAAGCTGTAGAAAACTACACTACCATGCAAGTACACCTGTTTCTGATGTGGGCTCAACCAAATGTATAACATTATGTCCTACAAAGGGCTCCAGAACAGAACCCACCACCTCAAACATAGCTGTAAAACATCCCAGTCACTCTGGTATACAAGTAGCCAAAAATAACTCTTTCCAGTGGGGCCTGTTTTTCATGTCCATCCATCCATCCATCCATCCTTACTGCACTGAGACTCACAGCACACCTCTGCAGACAGAAGAGATCTCATCCAGCTTTCAGGCTGAACTACACAAAATTTGGAATTTCAGGCAAACAACATAATTACCTGCAATGCTTTTCCTCTGCCTAGGTTGGGAAGGGGAGACAGACTGTACATCCCAGGAGTACTAAGAAGACTGAACATCATCTGAACACAGTTGGGTGAAAATGAGGCCAAAAGGTAGAATTTATTTCTAAGTGTTTATCTCATTAAGCCCCACTTAAAATAAATAATCTGGACAAAGGCAGAAAAAGGTGATAATGAACTCAACCTGCATGAGCCCCAATACCAAATCAGTTATATCTAACTGTCTCAGATGAGAAAAACCACAAAATCTGCCCAACAGGAAAAGAGTGCCCTCACAAATCCACTTTCCTGCTATCACAAGCAACAGCCTCATATAAATTCCTTTTAAAACCAATTTCACTCTACAACACAGAAGTAGCTTATTTCTTCATTATAAGCCTTCCAAAAGGTACAATTTTGTCACCCCAGCAAACACTGGTTACACTCAAGAAGAATATACATTTAATTGTTTACTGGCATGCATTTACTGTGAAGGCATTCTTGGTCCCTCAGTGTGAGAGAATAAGTCCAAGTCCATTTTAATAACAAAAGCAGAGTATTTATCCCCTCTTGATCCTGGCAGAACCAACCTTGTTACCATTTTTGTAGTATGTATTTACTGCAACACTCACTTTCCCAAATGCATTATAGACCTGGCATGTTCTGTTTGCTAAATATTTATTGATTGCAAAATAGCACAGAAAGAACTGATTGTTCTTTTGTATTCCCATGTCCTCCATTTACATCTTTGCAGCATTACATCAGGAGGATTATCTTGCCTTTGGAATATTTCAGACTGTAACAATTCAGCATGTAAGAAAGAGCAGTTAAGAGCTACCAGTGGCTCCTCAAACTCTTGGGAAAAAAAAAGATTTTTCTTTTAACAGTAGAATTATGTTGAATCCAGAATATAATATCCCAGTGCTCTCATAGTGTTTATCACAGAATGCTTAAACTCATGCTGTCCCCTTTTCTATTTTAAAGGCCATGTTAAGATTTCAAGCCCTGTGTAAAAATTTCAGCTATGATGCCTGTGCATTTACAACCAAAACTGATTTTCAGGCATGCAGGACAGAGAAGAACTTTTCCAGCAAAGTCTCTCTGAAAGGACTACTCCTGTTTAAATGGTGCTAGACAGAAACGAAATTTCTGTGTAAAGCTTTACCTAAGCCATTCAACCATTCCTGACTAATAACAAAACCTGGGAAATGCCAGCAATCTGGAAGCAATCCTGTACAGAACCCACAGAAAACAGTCCTCCCACACCACCCAGGACTCCAATCTAAAATCCACACATGTGCAGAGATCTCAGGGCAGGATAAAGGCTTGGATGGCAGGGTTCCCAGGGTCTGCATTCTGCTGGGCTGTAGCAGGAGGTGACAGTTCAGTAGATGGCACGAGGGCCCCTCTGAAACTTGTGCTTCTCACTACACCTCAGGTACAGACTTTAAAACTGCACAGTAAAATGGCATTTCTCTAAACCATCAAACTCCCCATGCCTCCTTTTGCAAAAGGAAAAGGCACAGCAGATAAAGTATCCTGGCCAAATTCCTACAACGTGGCATCTTCTGCACCCCTATTTTCCAAGCAGTGCCAGTGGGATTCCTCTGCACTGTCTATCCTTGGGATAGTGAAAGCATAAGTAACTTTTGGCAGATGACTGAAAGCAGGAAGTGCTTTCTATCCTTCACAACTAGTTTAATTGAAGGTGAAAGCAGCTGAGTGAGCTCTTCAGGGTTGGACAGGTCATAAAGGAGGCGGGAGCAGTTCCCAGGAGCCATAGTTCCCTTCCCATGTTTGAAAGAAGACAAACTTCAACAACTGGAACAGGTATAGAGGGGGATATATCAAGAGATAAAAGGTTTTGCACATATCTACACGATCAGATTCTGACCTGTAAAATGAGAACAAAGTAGTCGACAGGCTTGTTTCGCTGGTAGAGGTAGTGTTCTGGGGCTTTCTTGTTCTTCTCATCGTATTTCAGCTCCTGGATGACGTTGGGATGTTTTAGCAGCCTGAGAAGGATCTTCTCTGACATCTGGGATGGACCAAATGCTTCTACTTCTATAACACAAGATACAACTTGGCATTACACTTCGTATGCCTGGCAAGAAGTTAGCAATACTCGTTAATAAGCATTTGCCTATAAAAGACACACAGATGCAGAGAGATCCATTATGGAATTGCAGGGTTCCTGTCTTTTGAGACTGTTAGATTTGTAAAGGGGGGGGAAAAACAAAGTAACACCCCAACTTCCATTACTCAAGTATTTTTCAAAACAACCAAAAATCATGTCTTCATCTGAAAGGGAAAAGAAAAAGATGGTCTTGCCCTCTTGAGAGTTCTGAGTCACGGAGTTGTATAAACGGAAGAGCTTTACAGTTGGGGCACAGAGAACCTTTGAATTTGTTTTTTCCTTCCCTAAAAGCTATTAAAGTCACTGCATTTATTGCACCTTATTAAAATTTTTAAAATTTAATTAATTAATTACTGCTTGGGGCCTACAAATTTGCTCTAGAGAGATGTTCTACACAAAAAAGACAAAACTGGGGCTGCCATGGTTCATATGGGAAGAGTTATTCAAAGTGAGAGAAAGTACAGGTCAGTTCAAACCATGTGAGATTAATGCCTGACAAACACAGAACACAATCCCTATCCACTTGATCTTCAGTGTTTCCAATGGGAGCTGTTTGAAGCAGAAAAGCTCATCCTTGTGTGGGAGAGGTAAGCCAGGGTCGAAGAGAATTACACATGCAAATTGATAAGCTTCCCCAACACCTCATTTCAGAGCAGGACCATTAACAACCCATCATCTGCTAAAGATACTATTCTCAGTTTAGAGCAGAGAAACCAGAACTGTAGCTTTCATCTTTTATTAGCAGCGGCTTCACCGACAGACCTGTATTTAAGCTACACAATCCTTTCATCCACAAAACAAGTAGAGAAGCAGCACTGTAAGACTATGTCTGTCGAGCAGGTGTTTATGGAACTCCATCGAGTCTTGTACACTACATGAACAACGCCTTGCTTGCTGTTAAATCCACATCTTCCTGTTGAACTGCTTCCTTTCACCAAGGACACGCTCATGTGCACATGAGCCGCAGGAGTCCGAGCCTTCTAAGGAATTACTGCCCCTCAGCTGAGATGTGATAACCGATCATGTACATATTTCTTTCAAGTCACAGAGGCAAAATAAAGCATGAAGACAGACTAGGAGCACCTAGGCAGGCAGTTACTGCATCTTAGAGGAGGGGAAGTACTAACTTCCAAGTAGAGCTGGGAAACTTCAGACAAAGCAACTTTATAATTTTCCACCCGTGAATGTATGTTGAACATGGCAGCAAAAGATGACCGTCTGAAAGGCCTGCATGTGGCACGTCTTTATATGTCAAAGAGAGACAGCACAAGCAATAGGAAGGCATTTTTCCACAAGCTCTCCTTTTTAAAGGCCTCATGTCTGAGGTGAAAGGATCAAGTTTACGACGAAAGGCAATACCAGCCGCAAGAAACCATTCAAGGCCCTGGTCTCTCTGCCAGACTGCTCACCCAAGGGCTAAAACATCAAGGTGTTCTGTGATGGAGACAACTGTCCTCTGAAACCTCTGAAGTCATCAACGGAGATCACACAAGCCAGACAGAAATCCATTTTAAAGAGTACAGTCCAACCACCTGTGCAGTCTGCATTAAACGTGTCAGGAGAGTTTTTCATTTGGAGTCATAAAGTCTCACGGAACAGGTTTAGACCTTCCTGCAAAAAGTCCGGCATCTCTTTCTGGAGAAGGCGCCAGAGTGCAATTACAGCCAGCTGGCCAGTGGTATCGAGTCCTCCTTGGTTTGTTCCCTGAGCTCTTCCTAATGGGGTGTACTTGCTAGTCGTTAATCTGACGGACTCTAGACATGCAGTGCGGCACTTGGCATTCATCCTTACCTTTCAGACCAATTTAAAGTTACTGGTCCACCCCTGGTATATGTCTCAGAGGGTTCATGCCGACACTGAACACAGGAGAGGAGAGAATTTAAAAAGAAAAACACAACAGTGGCATTATTTGTCACCCCACAATCCAGCCTCCCTTCCCGCCTGCACTGTCCCACCCACCTCAGCGGCCTTTGCTGACAAACTGCCTCCGAGGCTCTGGCACATCACAGAAGGAGATAACCCGCACTTGCCTGTTGCCAGGAACCGGTGCATTGCCAGGAGAAGCTGCGGTGATATTTTAACCTTCATCTCGCTGTCTGTCTGTTTGAAGGCAGAGAAGTCTTGCTTCCTGTCCCGATGAGCTACTTTCTTTTTCGTCTTGTTATCAGCTGGGGAGGGAGGGTGGGAGAAGAAAGGAAGGAAGGGATTTCTGTTAGAACAGGGTCCAACATGAACCGTGCTGGCCGGAGTCTGCCAGGGTGGCCACACGGAGCACAGGGTGAAGGCAGATCCCTCTGCCAAGCCCAGCTCACCATCACAGCCCAAACCACAGACAATCAGGAGCTGTGTGGCCATGGGGCCCTGTCCTACACAGCCAGGCACCCCAGCCTCTGTCACGTCTCTGTCACCCTGGTCAGGGGAAAGTCACTGTTTGCAAACACCTGATTGCAGAGCAGCTCTGTATGTTACACTTCAGGTGGGGAGAAGTCCTGTTCAGTACTACTAAACATCAAAAGGTGTTGTTTTATAAGCACAGCTGTGATAGCTGTTTTTTACATATACATTCCTTAGAAAATTCCCAGCATGTACGCAGAGGAAATAGACAATAACTTATTTCTTTTGCTGTACCACTGGCTTCAGTGACTCTGCACAGCTGTGGCAAAATCGGCATGCCTTTGGTTAAAGTATTCCCAATGTCTGGTATACACAGTTTCTTTTGTCCTATCCAAACTCCAGCATAAGCTGGCAAGGTGTACAACCTGGAGGTGGGAACCTCTGGTCACTTTATAGGCACTGAAGCCAGAATAAAGTACAGAATGGCTTCAGAAATTCATCTATTGGTTTTTGCCTGCTAGTGATCCTGGACTCCCATCCTTTATTCAGCTAAAAACTTGCCACTTGGTTCATCTGCATCTTAAAACAGGTTCTATGGTGAGGAATCTCCATTTGTGAAAGACAACATGAAAGAGACACAAACAACCCAGGAGTTACCATCCACCCCCTGAACTGATGCCCCAAATTATTTAGGAAACCAGGTAAGTGGACAGCTACGGGTATGTTGGGGTATGGCATACATCAGTTCCAGGGAAGAGAGGTCTCTGCTCAGATGGCAGGGTGCTGCTCCTCTGGGGACACCACGTGTAGGGTGGCAGTGGCTATAAGCAGCAAAATGCTGTCAGACAGCTCTGAGCTCCACAGAGTGCAGGAAACCCAAGTGTTGAGGCATTTCCTGTGAGCCCCTCAGAGATGAGACATGGCTCAGGTTCTAGGGCCTTTGAGGGGGAAGATCCTAAGAATACTGCAGCTACTTGTCTATCAGCCCTTTAGTCAATTGGTGTAAAATGACTGGGACTTCTGAGGGACCACAGACAGCTCTGGCACACTGACTCATGGCACAGGATTGGGTAGGCACACAAAGGTGCAGGTGAAGCTGACACTACAAAACTGCACATATTCCCAACTGCTTTTTCAGATTTTGAGTTATACATGCAAAGATGTTTAAAGTGATGCACTGGAAGCCACTGAGATCTGGAGCCCTTTACAAGTACAAATACATGCTACAGACTACATAAGGCTCAGAGTGGCTGAGTTTGAGGCTTGGAAACGCACAATACTGGTAATTTACAGGCTTCCAGATTTTCTCAAGTCGCTTAGTCTTTTAGACATGGTACATCTAGATCCTCAGCTTCCCAGGAACATGTCTCTACTACAGGACTATCACAGACTCAACAGCAATACTGTACTGACAGTAATTTACCTATTTGAGGTATCTCGAGCGTATTCTGTGAGCAGTGCAAATCAAAAAGTTTGAGATACTTGTCCCCAGGCACATGGAGAAGAACAGTGTGAATTAACAGTGAAGAACCCATGTCCTTTTTCTTCTTTGAAAGCAGAAGCCTCTTACCCTAGTCGTATTTTAACCCAGACTTGGACTACATCAGGGACTGTGGTTTCTCTTCCAAAAGTAGGAATAGAATCCACTGAAGGGAGTGGCTACAGACTAAAAACAATCCCTGCCTTAGGAATATAGTTTGAGACAGACCTTATCTGTACTTGCAGTTAAAGAAAAATGCATACCAAAGCAATGTAAAATTAATAGGAAAAAAGTCACCCAGAAGCTCTCACTAGGTCCTACCTCTTGTAAGAGATAAGAAGAATAGAAACTGCTTTTTCTGAAAAGCTCAAAGAATGTTATTTTTAAAGCACTGTATCTGAGGTGCTCCTCACAAGGAGCTCCATCATTGCTGTCTTCAGGGAGGCAAAAATCACAAGTACATGTGCTAGCCCTGGAACAGGGAAACATCTTTGTGCTTTTCCTTTGAAAGAGCTGTAACACTGCAGGCTTCACACTGCACTACTGGTACCTGAAAACAAGACCAGCATCACACAATGGGAAGATGCCTTAAATCTTTCTGTCCATAATGATTATCAAGGTAAGAGACCCAGGCTCTAACTCAAATGATGGGCAATTTCAACTCTTCCTATTTTTTCCCTTGGCAGTTTATCCAAAAATCTTCCCTCAAGAAAAACATTACATGGTTATAGCAGAGCCACATGGCTTAAAGCCATTATCTTGGCTTATTTTTGCAAGGGATGGTCTTAAATTGTTCTTTGCTATCCAAACAACTTTTGAGCTTCTTTTAAGACCTAAGAACCAAGGACTGGATTGTGACCAATGTAATTGAATCTGAACCAGGTATTTCCTGTCTGTCCTTTCTCCAATAAGTGAGATGGAGGTGCGGGCACTGAAGTTACCTTGGCAGGTTGAAGTGATCTCTGCTCACAGAGTGCTGAGATGCTGTTTGGTTCTGCAACATGAACAGTGAGATGCATAAGGGATACCCTCACTACAACTTCTGGTGAGATATCAACAAATATTGCAAACATCTTCAGTATGTTCTGGGAATATTTAGACTTCTCCTTCAAATCATAGGCAACAAGCCTGACTGTGAACTCTGGGTTGAGGCAGAGAACTCCAGAGGATAAGTGGTCAAAACAAAATTAAGGTTGTGATATCTCTTGTAATAATCCTAAACTTTGATGCCTGATGCATAACATGATGAATTATTGCATGAATTTCCTTGAAGGAACCTGCTTGGACTGCAGACAGCTATGGAACAGGCAGTTCAAACCTCAGATCACCCATTCAGCTGGAGAGGCAGGCAGGCAACTGCTGGAGTAAGTCCTTGTTCTCTTCCTGTGCTTTTTGTCTTTAGGACAGAGAAGACATCTGCAGTGAGCTCCAGACAAGACAAAGAGGTGATGAAACTCACCTTCAAGCAGAAAGAGCTAAATAAGACAGGCCACCAGGCAAACCTGGACCAGAAGAATGAACAAGCAGTCTGTGCAGTCTAACACAGAACATACAGCTTTCTCCCTTGGGCCTCTGAGAAAGTTGAGAAATGCTCTCCCACCATAGCTAGAGCCATGGCAGCACAGGACAGATTCCTGTAGTGTAACAACCATGAAAAAATGCTACAACTTTGCAGTACTAAAAGCCAAACACACTGGCAGCTCTTCATGATGACACGGGCTGAAATGTGCCATGTGTCATGACAGAAACATCATCTGTCCACCCCTTCAGCTTCTCCAATACAAAGTTTCATCCTCAGAAGTACTCAGTCTACCCAGATGTTGATGGGTCAGATCCATTTAATAATTTTTCCTGCTCCCATCTTCTCCTTGCTCCCAGCATCTCTGCAAGCCACAGCAGAATAGAGCCACATGAAGACATACCACACATTTATTTGGCACCCTCCAGAAATTCAGCTGCAGAGTTCAGCAGTGAGAGCAGCTTTCAGCAAAAACTGTAAATATACTATTGCTTCCACCTTAACACAGTTCAAATGTTTTTTCATGGAAACAACAGAAAGGCACAGCTCCAACACCAAGGTCAGCCATCTCATCGAATTTCAAGTTTCCATCAAAGCAAAACAAAACAATTTTAAAACTTCAGAACAAAGTGCAACAATGTTGCCAGAATTTTTCAAAAGCTCTTTTTTAAAGTAAACACCTAGTACAGAGCAAATCAGCCCAAGGGTTTCAAGCTGACTTGTTCTGAGCTGAGCAAGCCAGACTGCTATAATAGTGAACAGAATCAGAGGTGGGGTTACTAACAATGACACTGCGATATCAACACCAAAAATAACCTGCTTTAACATATCATGGATAATGAAGTACCTTTAGTAAACCCATGTTCTCATACATGTCCTCATCACCAAACCAACTGGAGGTTGCCCAAGTCCAAACCCTCTCACACTTCCGTGATCCTCACAGCTTCTTGGGATTTCTGCTCTCTCCCTTACTGCTACAGTATCCTTCAGTTTAAACAGTGGAATGATCTCCACTGCTTCATAAAGAAATTACAAGTTCTTCATGGTACTTAGGAGGAGTCACCCCTAAAATTTCCTGCATCCTCCAGGAAGCCTAGGAAGTTTTCTTCCTGTTCTGAACAAAGAATTTTCAATAGTAAAAAATCATCCCAGGAATGAGAGTTTCAAGTGAACTCAATGTTCACCCACTCTCTGTTTTGTTAATATAGGAAGCCTTCAGGTAGTAAAATTAAAATTAAATTCTCATTTCCTTGCCCTCTAACATCCTTTTAATGGGCAAAGCTTTTTTTGTCCTGAAGAACAACATAGCATGATCTATGTGTTTTCTCTTAACAAACAAGCTGGGAGGGGAAATTGAAAGCATATGCAGTGTCTTCCCTCATACACACATGTAAATATCTCAAAGGCAGATAAAGATAGGATCGTTTTGGAGTATAAAAAGAAGTCTGAATTCAGCCTGCAAAAGCATTACATTGTAACTGATCAGCCCAACAATTCATCTGTGAAGGTATGAAAAGAAATCAATACTAACTGGACTTCTGTGATTTACATAGTAATTAGACTGTTCAGCACACAGTGAAACACAACTGTGATTTACACGATCATTTGGGTACATAAATACTGCTAAAATATTGACTAGGTACAGAAAGCATTTCAGGCAGAAACAAGTAAGTCTATCCCACAGTATAAAGTGCTCATTGGGCATTTGTCTTGGAGGGAGGATAGAGGATGCTTGGGTTGGCCTGAAAAAATGCTGTAGAAACATTCCGATCCTTTCCGTGAGGAAAGAGAAAGAAAGCAAAGGACAGCTGAACAGTGTTAAAGATACTTAAAATTATTATTTCTACTATAATAGAATCTGGAGACATCCCTGAGCTGCACGCAAACACAGAGTGAAAAACAGCATCTGCCAGCAAGTGATCAAACCACAGATAAGACAGATGAAGAATGACTGAAAGGAAGTCCTGTGTGCACAGGCCAGATTGTGCAGATGGGGGGAAAAGCAGACACTTCAGGTAACTGGCCAAGCTTTAATCTGGGAAAGAAAAGGGTCCAGATCTCTCAAGTCCCAGGTAATGGTTGACCTGCAGCATCATCTCCCTCAACAGACATTAACACAAAGAAGGAAGGAGATGTGCTGAGTGATAAAAAGAGAAGGTATTTAGGACAGGCTGATTTTCAGCCCTGAGGAAGACTTTCCATTTTCAGGATTTCTCAATGAGTGACAGATATTCTAAAGAGACCTAATTCCTCTTCCTTGAGGTATAATATTTGCCTGCCTCTTGCTCAAGTGTGGTAGTACACGGACTACAGGCCCTTGAGGCAGAGGGACAATAGAGGAAAATGTGGGAGATATGAGCACTGTAAGAGAAAGGTTTAACAAGCCTCAGTGGTCAACAGCTGGCAGGAGAGAGCAGATTGCTGCAGATGTAAATCTTCCTGGTAAAAGGATCAAATAAAGAAACTTGTCCTGCTTCTGAATTAACACAGCCTAAGGGAGTGAGGTTCCCATGCTGCAAAAACAAAAACTACTTTGACCATCTGAGGGATCTGCAGGTCATTTTGTTAAGGAAACTTCCTCAACAATTTGACTATTGAGATTTTAAATCAGCAACATAACATCTCTCAAAACACAGCTATAAATACAATTGCTGCTGGAGTCTTTCTTCTCATCTATAAACAAACTGCAAATATTTCTACTCACTGTATAGATCTGTTTCATCCAGAATTTCAGACTTGATGATCTCTTCAATCACATCTTCTAAAGTGACAATTCCCAGGACTTCATAAAAAGGATCCCCTTCTCCTTCATTGTTTACTCTTTGCACTATAGCCAGGTGAGATTTGCCTGCAAGGAGACAGATCAGCAATTTAGACATTTTAGAAACTTCTGAATGATCAGAAATTATAGCAGAACTAGAGACATGCAGGTATAAATAAAAAGACAAAAAGGTTGGTGTCAGGATTTATGAAAAAAGGGGCAAAGTTTAACAGATGCTTAAAATCAGAATCTAATTTCTGTCTGAGATACACATTCCTGCATCACATAAATCCACCTTATGCCCTAAAAGAGAGTTGAAGAGATCAGTGTTCTTGTTCCAATGTCTCTCCCAGCAAAACTGTTACCCTGGCATTGAATTAATCATATTATCTTGTTGTTCTGCTTTTTGTCTCATCCATTGGCAGAGGAAGGCCAGGCTGGAGCCCTCCTTTGCAGTGAGATCCCATGGATGTTTTCCTCAAGCCTGGAAAAAATAGCAACAATGACCAAACCACAGAAGCACAGGGACAGGATAGAGCTAAGGAGAAGTAGCCCCATCCATCACCTCCTCTTTTTCCCTTCTCTTCCTCAAAAATAATTTATTTATATATTCTCCATATGGGGTGATGACACCTTATTTAGGAATTCATTAATTAAAATATTCAAAGCAACTCTGTGATCAACAAAGAGCAAATCAAAGAAGAGATTTAACAGTAGTTCTAAAGATTCCTGAGCTGTGAAGATTCCATCATTCACCATGAATTCCTGAAGTCCTTTCTGCCATAGGAATAATGATGGTAAGAATATCATCATCATGACCCTTCAAACTGGCCTTGATACCTCTGGTTGCCAGTTTCCTCAGCCTGCCATTGAAAACCAGTCCTTTGTAAAGCTGCATAAATAACAGCATTCATTCAAAGGGTCCACCAAATGTGAGTGGCATTTTGCAGTGCAAATACACAGACATCAATATGCTTTCTGAACTACCAGGAGGTAAGAAACAGTGTCTCACCCTCTTCTTTGCTGGTCTCAAAAATTATACTTATCCCCAACTGTGGAAGACAACCAAAATAGTTCAACTTTGCTTAGACCCCTTTATAGGCAATAATGTCTGCCTGTTCTAAGATTCAGATTATTAGACTAACAAGCATTCAAACTATTCCAACCCAGACTTACTCATGCCTAAAGAATGAAAATATCCTGAACAAATTAGACGAGGGAGGAAAACTTATCAACTACTGATATAAACATTGCATCAGGTCAAGTCAATTCACTTTGGTAAGTTTTTCACATCTGCTTTCCCAGGGACCAACATAAGCAGTTAAAAACAAATTCTTGGTGAATGCTGTCTGTCGAAAGTTAAATTCTTTTGCTATTCCCAGCTTGTGATCATTTAAAAGGAATTTTCCAAAGCAGGGTCTAATATTAGACTCAAAATGAAGTTTCCATTCCACTTAGGCGATATTCTCACCAAAGTAACTACTGCATAATCTGATTGTCTTGGAGCTACTCGTTTAGATGCAGATGGACATACTTTAAATACCAACTACACAGCACTGCTGAGTCTTATCTTGAGGAGACCTTATTCTACAGCAAATTAATAGAAAGATGATTTGCAATTTTTAAAATATCAACATTCATATTGTAGTGGAAGTCTTTCACTGCACCAGGTTTTATGGGTTTTATTTCTCTGCATTCCTTGCAAGACGTCCAGCTCTTTCTACCACTCAATGAACAGCATTAAACTGACTTCATAAAAACATGAAAGACTTGAGCATTTATTACTCAAAGACTTGAGCACTATTATTACTGCAATTCTTCCCTAATATATTACTCCAATTATATCCTCTCAACATAACAGTGTTAAATAAGGATTGCAGCACAAAAAAAAATTACACAGACAAAACAAATATTCTAATTTATTTCCCAGTGCCTGCTCAGATACTAGTATATTTGCTTTCAAGTCAAAAGACAAGGCTCCTTCAAGAGCTGTTTCTATCACAGACCACAGCTGCTCATTAGCACATGCTTATTCAGGTGCTAATTCCTCAGGATATCTGTTCTCACATATTACTAAGTGGTAAGATCCGTTCAAGTGGGTTAAATTAGAAAACCAAACCAAACCAGCCAAACAAAGACACCACAAGACAATGCTATCAACTCGTGTTTCAGCTTTGATCAAAATCATCAGCCTCTTCCTCCACTTCTGCACTGCCTATGGTAATGCTGAACTAGGTGATGAAATTTGGAATTTTGAAAAGAACAGTCTTTCTAACAATGGAGTCCTGAACACATCTACAAGCAACGTCAGAGATTTATGAAAATTGGATTGAGGAAGGACCTGAGGGGCTGGAATACGATGGGAAGTTGTGCACAAATTTCATCCACAAAGTAAGTTGCATGCCCTTCCCACCAGAGTGGTCGCCACCAAGAATTCAGCATCACTAAAATATGTTATGTTCTTCCTGTTTGAGCAGCTGCAGGACTCTCATCCAAGCAACAGCACCTAACGTGAGATGAGTGACCAAAATCCGTACCAGCTGCTGCTCTCTTAAGCGAAGTGAGCTGGTAAGACAGGAGTTATGGAGAGGTATCAGGCATTTTCCACTTTCTACAGTGAAAAATAAGGCTAAAAATATTTTTTTTCTGGCCCTGCCATAATATCCAATTTTAAGGGGTTTTTACTTACCACCCAAAGTATTGAGACCATTGAAATTTGTCATCACTGGATTTTGGTGGGTAGCATCGATATTCAGTTGTACCCTCATTATTAAATAAACTACATATTACAGAGAATTTATCTGCTGAGAAGAGATAAATTATCCACACACACACGGTGACACCAACCTTTCTTCCCTCCTGACTGTCAAGTTTTCCTGTTCCAGACTTTAATCAACCCTATGCTTTGCTAGGGTCAATGATGATTAGATGAATTTAAGCCAATCTAATAAGCTGCCCTTAAAAGGCTGCCTTTTGCTCCCAAGTCTTCTCCTTCCTTTCTACTGGCTCCAATGCTCATGAAATTATTTGATGAGACAGATCAGATCTGAAAATTACATTTCTTGTGTCTTTGCAAGATAATTTTGACCCAGATCCAATAATTTGCAAGAAATCACCAGACAGTGGAACACACATCAGAGGTGGTGATGGAGATGTTATGAAGATGCATTCCCAGACTGGCTGCCTTCTCACCACAGAAGACTGCAAAATACCCTGCATGTATGGAAGTAATCAAGACATAAAAGGCTAAAGGAAAAGCTAGGAGTGCAAAGACCTCTTTATACATAGTAAAAGAGCACAACACAGCATGTGCTCAACTGTAAAAGTGGCCTGTAAGTAAAATAACGACTCCTCTGAGTGCTTGAAACAGAAATTGGCTACAGCTTTATTCAAAGACATTATCAGGCCACAGAACAATTGTAATACTGTTTTATTCAACTGAAGAAGAGTGGTTATCAGCTAAAGATATACACTATATATCCAGTAAGGAGCTGAATAAAGTAAACATCCAACAGGTACGAAAATCTGGACTGCATATAATATTCCTAGGGCTTTGAGAGCAGAACACAAATTAAACAGAGAGAACAGGTGTATGGAAAGTTCTGTACTTCACTGATTTTCTGGCCACAATCTCTAAGCACACCTCATAGATGACATAAACGCTTCTTTAATCCCTTGTTTTAGGTGTTGATACAATGAGATTTAGCAAGTGGGCAGCTCTGCAAAACAGCCAGATCTGACAATAAAGGCAGAAACTCTGTGTGACCCACAACCCCTCTGTGGGCACAGGCAGGCAGCATTTGCTTTCTGCCTCAGCTTCCCCCCTGTACAGGGACAGTCAGTGACACCACCAAGGGCCTGTGTGCAGCTGATACCTGGACACGGCCCGAGGCACCACTTGTGACAAATGTTCATCTCTCAGTAACCTTCACAGGCAACTAAAGCACCAAGCAGTTTTGGTAAACATAAATCCAGCCTCATCCCATTGCTTAAAACCCTGCCACTCAGCTTAGATTTTGCTCTGTATAACTTCTGATTAATTTATTAAGCTAATTAAGAACCATGAAGATGCTTAGTTAAATCCGCATGAGTAAGTGAACCTAGAATGAGCTCCTGGGAGTCCACGTGATTTACTGACCACACAGAACAGAACTGGAATAAAGAAATGCCTGAAATACCCATTCTTTTACTGTACCATGACAATTTCTTGAAAAATATATAGTGGGGGAAAATTCTCCCTTTGATCCTGAGGCATTTATAAGCCTAGAGCAAGGACCTCAAAAATACTGTCATGCAGCTCAAACCAGAGATGAAAACATCTTTTCAAGATTTGGTCTGGTCAGTCACAGGATCTTGACTCCATGAAGAGTTTTGCCATTTGGATGGAGCTGAACACACCCCACTCTCACATGTCACTTCCCCACAGACACACAGGCAGAAGAAATGGGATGACAGACACATTGTGGAGTTCAAGAAATGCTAATGCAGAGTCATAAATCTGGTACAAAATAACCCCTGTGCTGGCACTGGGGATGACTGGCTGGGTGAACACACTACAGGAGTCAGCAGCGTGTCCCTGCAGCAGTGAGAAGGAACTGTGGGCTGACATCAGCACATGTGCAGCCGGCAGGTCAAGGGAATGGATTATTCCTCTCTATTTGACACCTGTGACACCACACCTGCAGCACTGGCATTCAGTTTGGGGCTCTCCAGTACAAGAAAGACATCAAGAAACTGAAATAGTTTTGATGGATGGATCCTAAGATGGGCTGGGGCTGGAGCCCATGATGCACAAGGAAAAGCAGAGGGCATTGGTTGAGTCTTGCAAAGAAAAGGCTAAAAGAAAGGACTTGGAAGTCTTTCTGTACCTCATAGTAGGCTACAGAGAACACAAAACTAGAGTCCTTTGAGCTAGATACTGACGGGACAAGAGACAATAAACACAAATTTCAAACATGGAGACTTTGAATAATGAAAACTTGTTCCTCACGAGGGTGGTCAAACACTGGAACAAGGGCCCAGAGGGGTGGTGAAATCTCCAGCTTTGGAGATATTCCAAACTCAGTAACCTGAGCCAACTGCAAAGGTGGCCCACTCCAAAGAGGGGGCTGGACCAAGTGACCTCCAGAAGTCCCTTCCTAAATTATCAGGTGATTTTAAGAGACTTTGAAGGGGCCTGAAATCCCAGGCCAAACTTAATTGCTGCATTTTCATTCCTGGATTTCTAAAAAAACTGAAAAGCTTTCAGTACATAAGGATATATAAAGACAGTAAGTTTTACTGATCTGGAATGCCACAATCTGGCCTTGCATGTGCCCAAATGTAATAACAAATTGATACTAGTAGCCAGACTATGCTGCAGAAAATTACAGTAGTGCTGCCATAGCTTTACAGCAAGCACAGGTTCCCAGGAATGAATGATCCAACAGCAAAGGTGTAATCTGGGGGCTCTGAGCAGTGAGCCACAACCTGCAGTGATGTGTATAAGCTTACACTATGAGAAAGCAACTTGAAATGTCTCTATTTCTGCTAAAGGAGGTTTATGAACTCAGTAACTGGAAAGATTTGTAGGTGTTATTTCCCCCCTGTAAGCAGCAAAACTTACTAAAGGCCCCTGGTTTCCTTTAAAAAAAATTAAAAAGAAAAATCAGTGTTAAATCAAAGCTGTGGTAGACAATTTATAAAACAGAAGATTCTTGTTAAGGCAGTTTATGGTAAAACAAGAATCAGGCTAGTCCATTTTTGTTAAAACCAGTAATCTGAGTCTGTTTGCTGTTGGTTAGTGCCCTGGAACATTAAGCCACAGCCTGTTTAACATGCCTTCAGTGACATGGAGTAAAATCCCATGCAGTGTTTAGCTGCCCTTGAATTTGCTAACAATCTGCTTCTGAAAAATCTCCCTGTTTAATCTTACGGGACTGTTTTTGTTTTGACTGATTTGCACAAAGGTAAACACTGGTCTGTCAGGGAGATTCACAGGTTCAACAACACATTATTCAAAACAATCAATTTTAAAACATGTTGTATAATTTATCCATTAAAAATAACTCCCTCTGGAGTAGCCCTGGCTTGCAAGCAATTATACCGAAGTAAAAAGTGTTTTCCTAAATTTCTTTTTTGCACCGCAGTTCAAGGACATTAAATCTCCATTCTATTAGCAGAAATTTGCATTAATGCTGTTTGCTTTTTCACTTTGATTATTTTCAATGGGGTAATCAGACTTCTACTTTCTCCAAACACACACACAAACTGGTGCACACTGTCTTCGGGTTCACAACACAACACCATTCATAGAATCAAGAGAAACCCAAAACTTCTGTAAAAACATAACCTAGGTTTATACTAGACTTTTTAGACCCTGCTCTTTTCAGCAGCAAAACGTGTAATTTTTAATATATATTTGGGAAGGGAATCTGATAACTAACATTCATTTAATACAGCCACATGAAAATCATCCGGACCCTCAAAGGAAATGAGTGAAAGTATCAGCACAACCATTGGGAACAGTGATTCTCCTTTAAACCAGAGAGCTCAGTCTCGTACAAACATTAACTAGAAACCACAGCAGCCTCCACAGGAAAATAAAAAAGTAGCACTTTAAATAGATTCTTTGTGTTAAAGTCCATTTAGTGGGAGGACACCAAAAAAAGCAAAAATCAGGGAGAGTTTCAGAATTACTTCCTGACAGTGAATTGTATTTGTAAGAAATACTTTCCCAAGGGAAACGACAGAAGCTCAGTTACTTGCAACTTTGAAAACTTGACTGGACAAAGCTCCTAGAAAGGACTCGATAATTCTCCAGTGCCCTGTGGCAGATGGAAGAGAAGCAATGAGCTAACATTTTCCATCTACACCAGCCTGTCAGTCGGTGTAGGCGCTCCAGCTCAACTGCTGCTGCCTTCCCTTCAATCCCTCTGGTAGGACCTTGGTGAGACACACACTGAAACTTAATTTGCTTTGCTGCTGCTTCTAAACATGAGAGCAGAGTCTAGAAAGCTGCAGCTTTACCTGCAACTGAACCGAACCTGGCAACCAACTCAGATCAGAAGCTGGGAAGTCTCCATAGGTACACAAATAAAAGAAACTAGCTAGGAGCCAGAAATATTTGAGTGTAAGGAAAAAAGGTAATTTCAACTCAGAGCTCTGCTGTCAAAGCAGAAATCTTAGGGATTAATCAGATGTGAGAATATTTAGGGAAAACTAAGTATGGGCAGACATCATGAATGAAATTGAAAAGCAGAGAGAAAAAGTTTCAGAAACCCCTTGAACATTACTAATGACTCCCTTGCCATGAGCATGGCAATGCTAAGGGTGTAAAATGCACACCACAAGCTGGGCTGCTCTCAGTGTTGGCCAGAATTCTGAGTTCAGCCTAGTAAATGAACAAACACAAGCTGCTTCTCAGAATTGGAAGCACTTTTCTGTCTTAGAGAAGTATTCACTGGATCTGAAGTAGGAGAGGAAGAGAAGGAAATCCTAACACTTGAGAAAGAAACCTCTCCCAAAACCAGAGTATTTTTGGACACTTGTCTAAGGCTCTAACCTGAGTACAAGGCTGTGACACCAGGACACTGGTGGCTTGAGATGAGAAACAGGGTGGAAGTTTCAAGAATTAAGGAACCACTTCAGAAGTGCAGCAAACTGAAGTTGAGAGAAGAGGTGGCAACAAGACGATAAAATACTGAATCTGGAGAGAGGCCTAGGACTATCTGGACTGACACAGAACAAAAAAGTTCAGATAAAATTTAAGGCAAGCAAACAGAATATTGAAGTCATTCTTGGTGGTTCAAGTCTTCCACACTGGATTCAAAGATACTGAAGTGTGACTTAGGCTGATGTGATTTCCCCTGTGCCCCCACTTTTGGAAAGAAGCGTAAGAAATGCATCTCCTGACTGATTCGCACCTCTACAGCATGATCAACAAGGAATTTTTTTTAGTGTTCAAGCACCCTAAAAAGGAGCCATACTAATTTTATTACTTCCCTGGTTGTTCAAGATTGTCCCACTGATTTCAGCGTTCCTTCAGGGACGAAGAGCAGGAACCGGCCGGCAGAAGTGCCGCCAGCAGAGGGAGTGCAAAACCTTGGGTTTGCTGAGCTCCACGCTCCAGGTCCTCCCAGAGCTCAGTCCAGCAGATGGAGAGAAGAGCTCCTGGATTCTGGCATCGGTGGGGCCTGGCTGCTGGCTGGGTGCTGAATCCTTTGAGAGATGTGTCCTTCAGCTTGGGATCCACAGCAATCCTGTCTGCCATGGCCCGCTCAGCATCTCCCCCTGCACCTTTGCATTGCTGCCACGACTTGTCCCACCTCAACTTCCTCCACCTTCCCTGCCCTAGAGGGGACAATTTCTTGAGCCCTTTATAAGGGCTTAGGAGAGAAACTGTCACCTCCTTAGCCTCCTCCAGTCCAACAGGCTGCTACCACCAAACCAAGAGTCAATCCACTAAATAAACACAAGAGCATCAAGAGATGTATGTTTATGAGCAACAAAAACAGAAGTCAACCCAAAACAACAATGAACTCAGATGACTGATGTTCAGGTAACCAAAACACAACACCAACAGAAACAACAGCCTTGTTCTGTATCACTGCAACCAAAAATCCTACTGATCTAATCCGTCCTCTAATCCTGCCTCCCTCAATTCCTAGAACAGACTGGGTTTAATTCAGGGAGCTTCTAGATTTTGGCATTTACACCATGGGATTTTAAATCCAACAAAGGTAAAGTACTAGAAGGCACAACAGAAACATGTTTGGACATTAGGAGAAGGTTAGCTGAGGTCAGCGTGATTACATAAGGACCTAAACTGTGCTGGGAGCAAAGAGCATGAGCTGAAAAGGAAGAGCAGCATCTTGGGACTGTGGGTCGTGAAAGGAATTGGGGGCTGGATATAATCATCAGCTCCTATAGTTTACTTTTAGTTCACTACTTAGGGTATAAATTTAAAAGGGTTCTTGTGTTACTAGCATCTTAGTTCATTAATATTCTATTTTAATGACTTGTTTTACTTCAGGCCATTTATATCACATGCAGTTTGCAATTCCAGCGGCTCCAAACCCAGCCTGGTCGATGGCGCCATCAGATTTTTCAAGCTCAGGGGAAGGCTTTCAAATTTATACTGTGGCAGAAGCCAGAGGAAGATTAACAAAAAGCTGCCCTGTTAACTGTCTAAATTGGTGGCACCACCTTCATTCAGCACGGTCTGTACAAGCCCAAGAGCACTTAGGTGTGTGCACTGCCACAGCGCCCGAAGCTGGGGGATAAACACAGCCCTAAAACACAACCAGCGCCAGTGACCTTGACTTTGCACATTTGTTTCTCTGGAACGCAACACAGGCACAGGGATTCACAGACTGCCATCACAGAGCAACCCCCGAGCTGTGCAGCACAACACCAAGGACACTGCAGCAATCTGCAGGCACAAGAAACACAGCCACCTTCTCCCACTGGCCTTTGCTTTGGGTCAGTCCCATGGGGGTAGCACTGCAGGAAGAGCTGCCACAAAACTCTGCTTCACATTGCCAGCAAATTCAAGGGGAAGGGGGAATATCCTCTGGCTGGAAAGTGACTCTTTGAAAAACTAAAGGTATGGCACACCCAAATGTAGAGAAGTGCCAAGACACATCCAAAATTACTGAACCGAG
The DNA here is from genome assembly GCA_013396995.1 of Dicaeum eximium. Lineage (NCBI taxonomy): Eukaryota > Metazoa > Chordata > Aves > Passeriformes > Dicaeidae > Dicaeum > Dicaeum eximium. The sequence continues at coordinate 1,182,227 of VWZP01001962.1, forward strand.
AACTTCACAGGAGCAATCAATTTAAACTTTCATAGGTCACATTTTCACTTTGCAATTTTAGCTAATGACACAGATCACAGCTGGATCCAGATCTATGCCTCTTCATCAAGAACATGTACACAGCAACAGTTATGGATATGGGGGAGGGGGGAAGTAATTTCAACCACCCAAAGACATACTGGAATTGTCTGACACCAAAGCAGAAGGACAGAAGAGCACCTGTGATTTCAGAACTGGGCATCACAGATACCTAAATGCCTGCAAACTGCAGTTTTTCTGCAAAATAATAATACAATAATATACAAAGAAGGAGAAAAACACTAATTTTACATTTTGCTAAGGATTTAAGCAGATCTTGTGTTACTTTTAAAGCCCATCATGCAAAGAAGCTGAAAGAATTGGTTCAAATGCTGACTCAACATCCCCAGGAAAAGGAAAAATTACAGAAAACTGCCTTGTTTGAAAGAATGACAATTCTGATGGTACGTTTGAATGCATTCTTACTCTTTTCCACGTACAAATGTAAATTGCCTGGCTTTGTTCCTAGGAGTTATCAATTACTCATAAATGTAATATTTTCAAGTGAATTAGTAATACAACATCATTTTTTCAACCACACAAGGCAAGAATAATTTTCTGAAAAATGGCATTACTGGGTCATATAAAGATCAATCTCTGTGGCAATTATACTATTAATATTTTTCATTACTAACTCAATACTGAAATTTCTTAAAGTTTCCATTTGTGAATAACCATCTAATTAGTGGTTTTTTGGGCCACCCTGCATAGCCCTCTGGTAGGCTGAGTTTGTCCAGAGCTCTTGAAGGAGGAAGGAAACCTCTCAGATAAGACAGCAAAGCCCTGCTCCATCAGCAACAGCCACTGGAGAGAACTGGAGATAAGGTGAAGTGAGAGCCTTGCCCTTGAGCAAGAAGACATTGGAGATAATGAAGAGGACAAAAAGGAGTCTTAAGAGATTGAATTTGTGAACTTGCCACTTGCTATTTTTGCTGTGACGAAGAGTTCCTTTGCTCCAGAAGATTAAATCAGGATTGCTCAACAGTTTTCCAGCTGCTGGGTATTGATGACAGTGGATGACATGTGACTCACACCTACATTACAATATTATTCAAATTCTCCTTGTCAAATATTTACATGAAGTGAAGAGCTGTAATATGTTAGTGACATAACAGGAATTCTGTGAGAATAGTATTCCTTTCATGATGCTTAGCTCAGGGAAGTTGTAGTAGAGATAGCCCTATTTTCTTTATTATTCTGCAGAAGTCTTTATCATTATTTTAGCCCCCCTCCAAAACTAATTCCAATGTATCTGCTCACAAATAACCTAAATACCAGCTTTAATATCCCTGACTTCTGAGACTGTTTATTTTTACAATTTTACTCCAGAACAAGCTTTGTGGCATAACATCTCATAGGGAATGGGGTTACTGATCTAAGCAGAATGTTTTCTCATTTCATCTCCTCTGGCAAGGGACAGATCTCCACTGTCTTTTAAAGACTATTCACCTTTGCTTATAAATGTGTGTTAGAGCATCTCTTTGATTTTGCCTAAGCCTAATACTTAGACAGAGCTGTCTAAGCTCTTATACTGTTATACTAACACCATGTAATAGCATTGCATTGAGGTATCTCAGAGCAGCAAGGGCTTACAAGTGTCTGTCTGAATCATCTGGTACACACAGCTTCGATCCATTCCCATGATGTACTCCACAAGTCCTGCAACACTCCCAAGAGTTACAGTGAAGCATAACTCCACTAGATTTGGAGACAACCCCAATTACCATGGTTGAACCCACTGGCACAGGACAGTTTAGCATCCCTCGCAAAGGCAGAGGGTGAATTAAAACTCATGCAATCTGTACAGCTTTGCCCATAAAACTGTACCCACACTAAGAATGCAGTACCAGCATCCCTAAAACACTCTGACCACAGAAACGGCCTCAGAGAAACAGGGTCCTACTGCCGTGACTTCTGCCTTGCATTTGTTTATTTTTAGCTAGGATTAGGTTGAATTCTTCCACATCCCAATAAATGCTAAAGTAAAACAGCTCAAACTTCTGCTAGAAGAGACATGGACAACTAGGTCACGCAACATACAACACACATGCTTCACTGTTATCTTCCATGACTGCTTGCAAATCCAAACATTCTGGGTACATCACAGGAGCACAAACCCTAACCAGAAAACCAGTCTAGACTCTGAGGACTTGCAATTAAATCTACAGTGTAAACAACAGTATTTATCTAGCATTTTAACAACAGCAGAACCGATGTCTGTCACTTATGCGGTTCACAGGAGAATACCCACGGACTGGGGCACGAGAGTTTGGAAAACTAAAGATTCCCAGCCAGACCCTTTTTTGGGGTGTGCAAGTCTAGAGCTTCTTCCTGCATCTTTTGTTTGTTCAAGAAAGATCCCTCCACAAATGCAGCTAGAGCCAGGTGATGTGTTGCCTGCATAGAATAGGTCAGGGCTGAGCTCTCATCTCTACCTCAGAGAGAGAAATTGGAAAAATCTCCTCTCTTACCCACAAACCACATTTTCATGAAACTTACAGAAACATGGTATTTCTGACTTCTGTAAATCAATTACTTTTAAAGCAATGGAGGACTAAGGCAGGTAAGGAAAAAAAAAAAAAAACAAACTGATAAAAAATAAACTACACAAAATCCCAGCCAAACCAAATAAAAACAACCAGACACAAAAACCTCCACTAATCCCCCCCAAGCAGCCTCCTTCACAGCAGTAGCAGTGCAGACCCTATGCCAGCCTCCAAGTGACAGAAGACAACAAACTCCAAAATATTGCTATAATTTCCACTTGCAGGAAGAGGTTGTCATTCCTTTACAATAGTAAAGAACAAAACCCAAACAAATTTGCTAGAAAGCCATGAATAAAAATTATTATATAAACCCTGACTTTAGACCACGCTCAATTTAGTTGAAACACCATGTACTTCTGAATAGAGCTCAAATACATATTTAGTCTAAATATTATGGACTATGTATGATCTAGTGCTGGGCATCTCAACATGCAGCAGGTTCATTTGTGAAGATCCATCCTTCCAGGAGCCAGGAGCCTGGCCACAGTCATTGCATCCCTGTCCTTACAAGGGTTAGACAAACATACCAGTGAGCCCTGGCAAAAGGAAATGCATTTGGAGTTCACAGAGGGGCTATCACTTGGCTATTTCTGTAGTGCCTGCCTCTAAAAAAAGAGCCAGTTCACACAAGTAGCTATTTTACCTTACTGTCCCACAAGATCTAAATGCATTTTTTCCGATTACACTTTCCCACCATAAAATACACAACAAAATGTGACACAGATTTTTAAATAGTCCTATGAAAGGATTTTGCTTATATTTAGAAACATGAGTATATATGGAAACATACAAAACTCCGTGTTTATATATAGATGTCTCCTCACTGTATAACTAATATTAGTTCATGGAACTGAAGTCACACACAACAACAAAAACAAAAAGAATTAAAGTTCTAGGGAGCTTTGCTATAAAGTACACAAAGCAGAAAAAAAATCTCTTGGATTTATGATAATCTCTGCACGAAATGCTGAATGGTAAATTCCCTTGAGAACCTCTCTGACACAAGAAATACACAACAAAATAAACGAACGAGGAGACAAGTCCAAGAGGCTCTCACTGAAGAGACATCTAGTTCACTCTTTTCCCCTTTTTTTAACTTCTGCATTCCAACAAAATCTGTCATGAACCACAAGAGAGGCACAAACAGGTCTTCCTGGGGTCCTCTTTGAAAGCTCATCTCCTGGGGAACAGAAGGCCATCAGCTTCCCTAAGATAAAGCATTTCAAATGACTACCACAAGTGTTGTCCTTCTGAGCGTGCTCCACACTGCAATGCCCCATCTGTATGAAACAAATGTACTTTGGCAGTTACATGAAAGTCACTGAAGTCCTTCAAGGCTTATTTACACAAGTCTGAAAGGTTTGACTTTTACTCTCTAATTATTCCTCCATGGTTTGGTGTCCCCAACACCATATTTCTTGCATTTAACCAGAAGATGATTAACTGAAGAAGAACTGACTAATCCATTTCAGCGTTTAAGCTGAGGGAAACAAAACAAGCAGAAAATATGAGAGACATTTTTAAAAGAGATAAAATCTGAATACTTTTTCCATGCCCCCAGGGGAATTAGTGAAATGGATGAAGAATACCCCAACTCTTAAACCCATCTCATCACATCTGCTCAAGCTCTATCCTATCCACTTCAGCACTTGAAACTGCCACAGGACACACAAGCCCAAACCCCCTGCTTGAATGCCTTCCTTGATGAGTACAAAATCCTGGCTTTCGTAAGAAGGAGAGTTTTCAGCAATAAAGGCCACACACTTTTGTAGTAGTTCCACAACAATTACCATCAATAAAAAGAACACTTGCATGACCTGAACAATTAGCAGATCAAGGTTTTTTTCCTAAATTAAACTGATGTAAAGCACTATTCATGGAGCTTAGTGGAGGAACTCAGGCAATAGCTGCGTGTAACAGGAGTGGCAGATGGCTTCACAGAAATTACAGTATTTCTTACCATCTTTAAAGGCTGGTGGCATCTCACCTGCTTATTTCCATGACAACTGGATTCCCTTCTTACCAAAAAGCTGTTGATGCTAAGTTGTCTCCTTTCTTCCCCTGTAACTGCTGTTGCATCAAATAACTGTAAAAGCCAATGGGACCGAAGACGAATAAACTCAATTGTGCAATGGAAACAGTAACAAAGTTTCTTACCAAAACTTTACAGATCTCTATCCTACTTCACAGCATGATCACCTTCTTGGTGATGGCTGGAAATTATTAATTATGTAATAGGTTCAGCTATTGAAGGCACAAGGCAAGGGTACCACTCTCTAACCTAGAGCAAGACTAGATCAGTGTGGTGACCACAGAACAAGAACAGTTCTAGATCCTGGGACCAGGAACTGCACATCTACTCAGCTTCACAGGAACGCCAAGTTCTTTTAAGACCACAAGTCTTAAAAGATCAGGAGCTCAGATCTATTATTCATTAAGATGATGACATGTCTGGCAGAACAACAGCTCTTGGCAGGACAGTAAAATATTTATGCAGTGTAACAACTCAAAGAAAAGGACTTGCCAAATTGACTGCAACAATGGTCTTCAATCTTTTTCAATTTATGGACTGCTAAAAATGCTCAGTGGGAATGCAGAACACTGTAATACTGAGCTTTCTACTGACAAAAGGCTTATTGTTTTTAAGATACCTTTTATTGAGACACCTGAAATAGTCCTTGGACGCAAGCTAAAAAAAAAAATTGACCACTCTGCATAATTTTCTGGAAAATATTAAGCAATCTTCCTTACAGTATTCAATAACCAAGACATAAAAGCCTGAAATCAAATAGTTACAGGTCCCTGCACAATAAAGACATTTTTCCTAGTGACTTTAGCTTGAGGTTACATGACGAACATGGAGACCAGTCACCCACAGAGTGGTCAAATGACAGAACTCAACAGCAGAAGAGCTGCAGGCCAGAGGGAGCACAGAGAGCCCTGGGCAGGAAGGGAGAGCAAACACAACCCTGAGAGGGACACCAAGCGCTGGATCCCACACGGGTGTGTTTCTAAGGAAAGCTGAAGCTGAAATTAGGGACTGGAGACAGTGGTTTTGCTAAAGGCAGCATTTAGAGAATTATCAACAGAAACAAAATATCACAGAGAGGGAAGAGAGGGAAAGGGAGGAACCCTGAGAATTGCAAATTAGATTCATGTTATTTCCACTGCGGGAGCATTTGAATCAGTGCTCAAACCACCATCTCTGCCCCAGCTCATTGGAGTACCTAGTAATTTGCCTGCTCCTAGTAATCCACATGGGAGCCATGGCAATGCAAGGAGAGAGGCCAGCATTCCCCAGTGTCACTGGGGGCAAGGGAGCAGTTGGTGGAAGGAGCAGGAAGATGATGGCAGGGAGAGCATGGTTGCTTCAAGCACTGGTGTGTTTCATCACACGTACCATTCCAGTAGATATAAATATCAGCAAGCTGGCCTGGTGCTGTGGCCATTGAGAAATGGCTGCTTCCTGCCAGAATCACGAGAGATGAGATCTGAGGGAAGGCTCTGCAGCTAATGCTAGGAAACGTTTTATGAGCAAAAAGAGCAGTGTGAAAGAGCTTTTGGCAGAGAGCACAGGTGAGGTTGATGCTGCTCTAGATGTGCAGGGGCGAGACATTTAAAATGGTACGAGAACAAATGGGAAGCTCTTGGCCGCCCTGCATTCACCTGCAATGACAAGCCCTTGGTTCCCATCCTCTGTCATGTCCCTTAAATTCCTCACTGCATTCAAGGCAACATCACACTTTACCCTTGCACCTCCCACTGTAACACCTTGCCATGAAACACCCTTTCAAAAGCCCAGACTGAAAACAGTTCCTTCTTCCCTTGCAATGGGTCTGAGCCAACCTCTGATGGCAGAGCAGAGAACACGAGGTCCAAATCTTTGATCTAGAATAATCATTGATCTGCAAGCAAATACTATAGCAATGTCTCCAGCAAATATAGAAGTGTTTTTCCAAACACCAGGGCTAGTAAAACTTGATTAGCAGAGGAGCTCTGAGAGAAGATTGTGGTGCTTCTGGAAATAGTTTCAAAAATGGCAAGGGGAAACACAGCAAGAAAGTAGCTTGAGAGAGATTTCATTGATCTGACAGGAGAAGATGTCTGAGAGAAGCCTACTGTTCTCAAAGGAGACAGGGAATATCTTCAATATTTAAGGGATTATGAAATGGTGACTGGAATGAAAATGTGCAAAATTAAGGTAGAAGGAAGAGCATGAATACAGATGAAATTATCAGCTAACAGTGGTATGTGAGTTACTCTGGAGGATGAGCACAGAAAGCACCAAGATGGAAGTTAAGAACACGCAGGACAAGAAGGTACAGCTGCTGTAGCAGTTACTTGCTGAAGCAAATAAGATACATCAAAACAAGAGGGGGGTTTGTACACAGAAATCCCCCTGGTCATATGAGCGAGCTGCCCATGGCACTATGCCAAACTATTCACGAGAAAGTCTCCTGGACCATGTGAACAATGAAAGCAGCTCTTTTTCCATCCATTTCTCCCAGAGTATTTAAAGATTTGAATTTTCCCATCTCATTTTTGGTTCATCTCTCTCTTCCTATAAATAGAGAAGCAGCAGTGCATCCATCTCTTCTTCATCTTTTTTGGTGGTCTAGCATTGCACAGATGTTGGAAATGTTTTTCTAGTAAATGATAAGGGATGGGAAACAAGTTGAAGACAAAGGACAAGAGACCTTGAGCTCAGATAAGTAGGAGAGATGGGAGCTTTCTCCTCTTTCCCAAGAGGCAGGTATCTTTTCTCTGGACCAAAAGGTTTTGTTTTGGAAACAAATGTATCTATTTCTGTCACTTCCTTTAGACATTTAGTCTTCATGGGGCTGATAGTGAGACTGACTACAATGTCTGAGAATGACAATCTGGCCCCCAAAAGAAAGCATTTCTAATCCAATATGAAGCCCAAAGGAAACACACCCCTGCTGCTAGGCACACGTCTCAGTGGACTAACGCTGTGATCTGTGCTGTGTTCCCAGAGCCTTTACTTTAATCCCAAGTCCAATAATCGAGTTAGCACTTTGTAAGGAGAGCTAAAGCCCCTGGGGTTTCTGCTGGGCCACTGGACGGTGGAGAGGCTGAGCTGGACATAAGCAGGTGATCAGCTGCCACGGGAAAATGAGCGTGCTGTGGGCAGCCAGACAGCTGAGAAAGGAGCTACAGGAACATCTGTAGCTCTGCCTTGACCCATAGGAGTCAAACACACCACTGGATGTTCCCAAGGAAAACAGGAACAGAAGAGGAAGGGCAAGCCACGGTGAAGGAAGAAAATGCCAAGACCAGGCAGTTTGGGCTTGGAAGCTGCTTCCCAAGTCAATGAGCCCACTTGGAGAGGCTTTAGCACCACACAAAGGCTGCACAGGTATCTCAAGCTGCAGCCCCACTGTGCCACAACAGCGATGAACAGGATGAGCCATCCATGCCTTCACAGCAATAGTTTTGATGGATGGGGAAGGAGCTGGGCAGAGCAGCAGTGGGGAAAGCTAATGAGTTCCAGAAGATCACAGCCTTCCATCCCTGCTTAAAAATAGCAGCTGTGGCCAGGGGTTTGAGACAGAGTCCAACCACAGCATTTGGATGCAGATTTTGAAACCACAAGAGGTCAGAGTTAATTGATGGTTGGTCATTCAGAGGTCCTGGGACAAATTAAGAATCAACAATGTGCTGTAAAGTATTGTTGAAGTTAGGCTCTGGTCTCCCATCCAGAAGATATAACAATATCCCTGAAAACAGCAGTCCTGATCAACACCCTTCCTAGGCTTACCTGCTCAAGTCTTTGGGGAACAAGCAAATTTCCCACTACCAGCAGAGTCCTGCAGAGCGTGGTTGCAAGACAGGCAAGAGAGAAAAGCTTTCAAAGTAGGCAGCAGTGGGCAGGTTCTTTAGAGCTGGCAAAGCCACTGACTCTGGGATAGCCTAATCCACTAACAGGTAAATCCCCTCCACAAAACATTCCTTCTTGCCTGAAAACACTGGCAACTAAAGCCCCCTGCTTTAGAGTAAGAGCTGGGGAGGAATGTGACCTGTGGCTGCTGGTGGGAGAAGGCCCCAGCACACTGAGTATCAGACTGAAAGCTGCCCAAGCCTCAGCACAGGGGCTCTCCACTGAACTGTCCCTGCTCCACTCCAGCGCAAGATCATTGCTTGGCAGGAAGGACATTGGGCAGGCAGGAAATTTGGTGCTTGCTGTGCTTAGATACATGGACTGGATGACTTTTAAACATTCCAAGCCAAGCTATTCTATGATAAGGGACTGTCTCTCAGAAGAATTGGATATGCAAGAAGAAGGGATTGTGTATGAGGGTTCTGACAAACATCATCCCAAGTATAAAGGTTTAGCCTCTAGTTCTGAGGAGGACAACACAGAAGGGAATTCAACAGCCTAAAATGAAAGGCAAGAGACTTCTGCTTTGGATCCCACTTCAACACATTCCTGGACATTGCTCGTACATGGAGTCATAGCCCATTCTGGGATTTTCAGGCAAAGAGAGAGAGGGAATTACAAATGTGTCACTGATAGCTGGCCAGCCCTGGGATCCTCTCAGATCATTAATCCCTCTCTTCAGCTTTTGCTCTATGAAGTGCAAGTCCTGTGTAACAGCACTAGGTTAGCACACCAAACAAATCAAACTTCACTGAGATTACTGAGGCACAGATACTCTCTTCTCCATATTAGAGTGGCCAAAATTTGGCACATACATTAAACCCAGACTAACAAGAAAATGTTAGAAAATCTCACCTAGGAAAGTAATTTTTATCAGACAGCTTACCCAAAATTATGCAGAAAGATGCTTTTTGTTTTTTAAATTTTCCAACATTTCTCTTTGCAGCTCTCTGGGCAGAGAAGGTTTGAATGCAGGGATATGATACACTGCACTGTAGCCACACTGATGTCCTTTAATGGAGATGCCTCACTCCCTGCCCAAATACAGATTCAGGGGGGTAAAGGGACTGCATGTGTGGCATGTGCCCTGCAGGACTGCTCATTCACCATCCCAGCTTGTACCAGTATGGGCACGAACTCAAAAGGCAGGACTGTAGAGAGGACTCTTGCAAGGAGAGTTGGTCAGTCACAGTGGTTTAGGTTACAGAGTGACAGAACAGCCCCTTACCAATGCAAATGTGTGGTAAGAGAAGTCACTGGACCTGCTGTGGCTTCTCAAGTGTGCAGAGATAAGCTTTCTTATCAGGCCTACGTCAGTATAAGTTCAACTGTTTTCCTAAAAGGACTTTCACTCACTCAGTCTCACATCTTATTTGTTAGTAGACACAAAACATTTTTCCCCACCTCAACAAATGACAATTCTCAAAGTGTTGGGAAAAAAGCAAAACAGAAGAAGCTTTGGGTTCTACATCATCTGGGGAAAAAAAGATCACCATTTTGACTCACCACTAGAATAGGTATGGAAAAGTACTGGGAGGGCCATGGTGGGACTGATGCAACAACACACAAAAAAAGGAATTTGCTATTTAAATCCTAAAAATATGAGGAGGACCCAAGGATAGAAGTACACATACAAATACAACCAACCATATTTCAAACTGATGACTTTTCTTTACACATACCTGAACAGAATGCTATTTCTTTATTACTGTTCCTTCAAAGAAGGACATGTAGTAAGTTTGCAATTAACCATTACCAAGAAATTTCTGTATTATATTAGTGTCTGTGAGCACCAGACATGTATCAGGTGATTATCAATTGCTCTGTTGCATGCAGTAAGATGCAAGTCCTTGCTCTCTAACAAGCTGAAAGATCAGCTAGGGCATGTTAAGGACTCTCTGGCTTATGAGTACCTGCAGCTGCCAGAAGCAATTTAGAGCAAGACCTTCTGAGAGGAAACCCACACTATTGAGACAGAGCCCCTTGGAAATACAGTTCAAACCACCACCACTGACTCTGGCTCCGTTTTTCTGGTAAATTTTCAGGGAGAAAATCTTCAGTTGGGGCTGTAAGAACACTCAAGAGCTGATGAGAAATCTGCCATGGCCCACTTGTCTCTAACAGGATTGTAGACACAGCCCCTGATTTTTTGTTCCGTGTTTCTAGGAATTTGAGCTGCATATGAATTTCCTCTCCTTATAATGCCTCATTGGAACTGATCAGAACTGCTTGTCACAAGCCTATCACACAGTGGGGGGAAACCAAGGCACAGACAAAGTGCAAACTCCACCTCCTAGCAACAAATGTGAACTGAAGAGGGGTGAGAGGAGACAAAGGAAGAGAGGGCTGTACTTGAGGGCTTGTGGATCACTTCTTCACTTTTACTGTCTTCAGTACTCAGGCTGCGAAGTGTAGAGCTGCTCATGGTAAAGAACACATCTAAAGCAGTAAAAACAGTCACACTGGATTAAAGAACAGAGACAGAAATTAAACAAAGGAAAGAATTATCAAATGGACAAAATGAGGAGCTCTCTTTGCTAGGTCCACTTCTCTAAAAATAACACACCCCGGGTAAACAGAGATAGCAAAGCAAAACCTCCAGTCTGTGTGAGAGTAATAGCACAGTAGGTCAAACAATACACATATTGACACTTTCCCTTTAGTAGAGTTAAAGTAACAGATTTTAAGCAAGAGTATGTGTGCATGTAAGTTTGCTTTCCAAATCCAATATCCCTTCCTATCCCTTCATAACTTCTCATCAGCAGTTTTCTATTTCTACTATGAAGGGCTCTAGTGCAATTATGCTCAGTTACTGAAAGCCTCTTTACTCTAATCCTCTTCTTAGTTTCAGAAAGCAACAGCATCAACTGATACGTGTGAGCTTAGTCTCCCCCTTGGGAAACAATCTACAGAGTTCATGGCAGAAAAACACACTCAGGACATACCCATCTACACCAGCTCCCCTGTTCACCTTACCAGTGATAAATAGCAGATTTCTAATTATGCCAAAACAAAATTTCAAAGCAAAAATTCACAATTTTGGCCTTTTAAAGAAGTAAGCTCTGAGCAAAAAACTAATGGAAAATGCCAGCTTACACATACTGCTTTGTCCTCTATTTTAAAAATATTTTAAGCTATTTTAAAAATGAAGTTATTTGCCATGAGGCTGGTGGGAAGAGGGTGCTGAAGAGGGGCCACTGTGCTGTTTGTTACTTTTGGCATGGTTGTTGAAACCAGGCCCTAACATGCATAATTATGGGGTAGACTGAACTCTTCCCTGACGAATTTTCACCAACCGTGAAGCTAAAGGCAAACCTAAGGAGAATTATAAACAATTCTGATTCAAGCAATGAAATTAAGAGAGTCAAGCAAAAGTTATAAGCATCTCAGCAGTTCTTTTGTGAATTATTAGACCTACTGAATGACTGCAGTTTTCCCTTTAATGCAGAGAGCGCTGCAGGTATTCAAGTCCAGCTGTTTAACCCCTGCAATGCACAGTGACCTTTTTATTTTCCATTGCTCTTGCAGTTTTCCAGCAGTTTGAGTTCATTTGGGCTCATTACCTCAACATGGAGCTGCAAATGGAAAATGTTGCCGGTAAGTTGTTCCATTCACAGCCATTTCGTCTTGCACTGCTGGCGTCAAGGTGCGCTACTTTTTTTTCCCGTCTCCATAGGCGTCAGGGCTCGCGGCTGTTCTGCTCCCAGCGGTCACGCAGCCTTCGAGAAGAAGTCAGTGACCTTCCAGGCAGAGGACTCCACCCCATCCACATGTGCATGTGCACCCTCCCTTTGCAGCCCGCCCTGTGCTGATACTCAGGTGAGGGACGCTGAAAGCCAAACTCCCTGACTCACCAGGGAATCAGCACTCCTTGAATCTCACTGTGAAGGAACAGCAATCCCTCCAGAGCCAAGACGTCACTGGGTTTCCATCATAAACCTTAAGCTGACGCTTTCCTGACCCTCTCTTGCAAAATGCATTTATAAATTTATAACTAAAAACTAATTTATAAAACATCCTATCAACAAGAAAATTCGTATGTCTGACTCGGTAACGGAGAGGAAAAGCCCCTTCCGCATGCAGATCCCAACTTAACTTGAAAGCTGGATTTCAAAATATAAAATCTGTCTACTCAAATATCTACTTGTGAGTTTGGACCTAACTTTGTGAGATTTGTCATTAAAACACAGAATCATCGATGCTTTAAACTACAATTTCTAAGCTGTTTTTAACTAAGATGGAAGACAAAATCATTCAGCATGGCTTGTATATCCCCAACTGCCCAATATCAAGATTTCACTAAAGTGCAGTTTTGTGTTAACAATATTACAGGTACCCTTGTCAGAGCAGTAACTTTTGGGCAATCTCAAACATCAAAACAATAGCTAGAAAATTCCTTTTACTTTCCTGGAAGATCAGAGTTTTCCTCTTTCTCCTGAATAAACTGAATCAAAGCATAAGCAGACTTCTGTCAACAGAAAGAGCCCTGAATTCGCATCCAAAAAGCTCCTACCTAATGTTTTGTCCCTTCTCCTTGGGAGAGGATTTCACACAATTGCTCCCTTCAGAACACAACTCGGCGCATACACAAGGCTCAAAACTCCTCCCTTGGAAGAATCCACTATCAGGGACCTTAGGATAGCTGAAAAGGAAAAGCAGAGCTATTGCCTTCAGCTGGTCCTGTAGAGGGCTGGAAAAACAAACATTCAACTGCCACACATGATCCAGAAGAAACTCTTTACGAGCTCTGAAAGGAACTTGTCCAAAGCCACCTCCAATTCTCCAGGAATGTCAGGCATGAGAATGTGTTATTCAGTGATGACAAAATGTGCCAGTTCAGTGTGGGTCCGGGGTACACAGGGCAGGAGTCAAGCAAGGGGAAGCACTACCTTCTTCAACACATCAGACAACTGGAGAGCCAGGAAACCTGAGGTGCAGACAGCACCTGTCCGGGTACTTAACTCCATCCTCAGCATGGGAAAAGCCACGTCAGTGCTAAGAGCAATTGCATTTAATCAGGCAGGCACACAGCCTGAAATGCCTCGGCTCTGCTGCAGACCACAGAGTCTGCTCTGCAGCCTCTTTACAGCTACACAGGGCACCCAAATTAAGATGGTAAGTTCCCTCTAAGACAAAGACTGCAAATGAAATGGTCATTTGCCAGCCCTTGTTAAGAGCCCTCTCTCGAAGTGATGAAGGCATTTAGCATTTAACACACTGCTTAGCACACCAGGACCAACAGAACTCTTTAAATGGCAGTCTCTACACCAGCATTTTGTATGCCCCCAGTCAGGAGTCTGGAGGGCTTGCCTGGAAAGCTGTATAATTCTGGCTAGAACAAATCTGTGAGATATAAAGGTAACATCTGATGTGTTTTCAGAGCATCACATATAAAGACAATAAACTGGAAAAGACAGAAAGCTGACATCTGGGCAAATGGAAAAAATCAGGCATGTTGTCTGGGAAGTACCATCTTAACCTTCCTACGTACATATATATTTGAGGTGAAAGGTGAAGAGAAGTTCTTTAGATGGCTGATAGTTTTGAAAGACAAACTCCATTTGTCACTCATGATTGCAAAGCAGTTTTTATTTCCCTTGTTGCAGATGATCTCAGCCTGCATTCCTCTTTATTTAGCATCATCTATATTTGTCCCAGCAGCACCAAGTGGAAACTTTCTCCCCTAGGTTATTATATCCCTCAATTTCTTAGAAACAGCCCTCAGGTGCCCACTCAGCACGGACCTGCAAAGTGAATCAAAGGAATGTGTGGGCTGTGCTCAAGTTCAGCTACAGAGGCAATGTCACAGTCTGTACCACCAGCACTGCATGGCCATGTGAGGGACATTTAAAGCCATAATCCTGGTTTTCTGCCAGTCTATGCCAAGCACATATATGGATTTCCCTGAGGATTTGCATGCTTTTGCTAAATTCACACCAGAACCCAGGCAGAGAAGTTACATCTTTGCTACACCAGCATTTCACTTAAATCATCTACACAAGAAGACATTACTGAAACTCCAGGTACCTTAGAACTTTCAGCCCCATTTATAAACTCTACAGCTTCTGCTCACTTTTTGGTTTAGTTCAGGTTGGCTGTCAGACTTTCATACATGGGGTATCCTGGGGTCAACAAGCAGCACTGAGCCTAATGGGTGCACAAGTGTAGCTTATTCCCACTAAAATCCAAGTGTGTATGTAATACAGTGTACAGTGGCTGAATGGGAAGCAGTTGGACATACCCTTTACCATCTGTATTCCTACACAGTCACTCCAGTTTATGTCTTTGTGTTTTTTTAACTACTTCCCTACAGATGGCACTGCACCACTATCCAAAATACCCCTTCAGGGAAAAACAAGCTCAAAACATCTTAGATTCATGCTGAGTCACCAAAGAGGAGCTGAGTGTCCTCCAAGGTTCCTGCTTTCTCATCCAGAAGGTCTTTTGAGGAGGATCAGCAGCATCAAACATTGAGAGGTCACAATGCTTTGTACCTCCAACTTTCTCTACTGTAGACCAGCATGGAATCTAGTAGGAAAATGGGTCCTAACACATAGAAATCCTTGTTCCACGTTTCCCTAAAGCATTTGGTCCCTACCAGTGTTGAAAATAGGATGGTGGGTTGAACAGACCTCAGTTATGACTTTGTCTGGCAATTCCTATGGGAGGCAACTGAGAAACCTCACAAGAAGCCATTCTGTGTCCAAAGATTTACAGTCAGGGCTGCAATGTCAGTAATTGGATGAATGCAATAAAATCTGCAGAATCCTTTTTCTCAGTTGTGTGGTATTTCTATTACTTTCTCTACAACTGTTTTACATCCAATAAAAACACACTGACTAGAAAATACAGCAGTGTGTGTTACCCTTTGCTGGTGGTAAGAAGAATAACTCATTGGTTCGGCACTTCCCAAGGCATGCATGAAGGGAAAAAGCACTTGGTTCAAACAGGCTCATGATTATTAGCAGCAAATTCAATCCATAGCATATTTCACCAGCTGCTTCTAAATTTTATTGCCTCTGAGCTGCACAGATTGATGTGATAATTATTTCATCACAACCTACCATAACTACTGAAATCCTTTTCTTCTTGCTTCTCATTAGTGAAGGGTGAAACTTTGCCTTTAGATGCATATACAGAATTCCTGCAACTTTCCAAAAAGAATAATTATGGCCAAGGCCTTTGAGTGTTGAGTTTGAGACCCTGAAAAGAAAATTAAATTCAGAAAAGTACTAGAGGGACCCTTAGAGATATCCCTACTTTGAATATCAGGGCACCACAGGCATTTAAATACTCCTACTTATAGTATTTTTACCCATACCTACATCAAAAGCAGAAGTTTCTTGAATGGTGTCTGTCTAGGCTGTGTACCATATTATTATGAAGTGAAAATAAGATTATCATGTACTGAAAATACAAAAGAAAATTATGATAAAAATGGGAGGAGTATGTGGTTAGGATTAACTGAATGCCTACAAATTGAAATCAGAACATCAGTTTCAATCACTAGAAAATAATTCTATCAGCACTGAGTCTGCAACATCAGCACTGGCTAAACTTTTGATCCTGTACTCAGATTAAAATGAGGGGGAATGCTCATTCTACCTTCACTGCTTTGAGATTACTCTTGATCAAGAACAACCCTGCTCAGTTTCAAAAAATCTAAAGGCAGGGTATAAAATTAGATTTACATCCATACATCTCCTGGTAGTAGCATCACAGCTACCACTTCTTTCAAGAGGCTTTAACAACACTGGTCAGGAGCCAAATAACAACTACACTGAATAAAAGCAATACCACACTTATATATAAAATACAAAAATCTATTCCAATCAAGTTCCCAAAAGGCATTGTAATTGAATGCTTCACAGCAGCTGGCTACCCTGCACAGTTCTGTCCCATCCCTTTCAGTTTGCCCAGTTCTTAAAGAGTAATTAGACATGACAGGCTATTCACCTAGGCAGGATCCTGAGCCACAGCTAAAAATGTGAGTTTGCACCCAATGAGGAGCTTATGAGCAGGTAGTAAAGGAGGAGGAAGTGAGAGTATTTCCCAGCTCCTCCTTGGTAGGAGTGATAGGAGCTTATCCTCTTCTTTCAGTTTGTTTTCCACTGCTTGTGATCAGCTCTTTCTTTTGCAATACAGCTAAATTCACTGTTGGTCAACAGCTGCTTTTCCATCAAAATCATAATGCCTGAACCAAATGCTCACCAGGGAATACTAAACGAGTCTTGTCTTCCTAAGCATTTAATCACAAATGCCACAAATGAATAAGCAGCTAAGCATAGCTCTAATGAGGTTATGTTTGTCTGGGAGGTTTAACTGGGTATGCAGCTCACTCCCTCAGTAAAAACAATTTTCTACTCCCCATTTTCCAAGGTGGTAACACTGGTATAAACACTAATTATTTACAACTTTTACCTTTCCTTTTCACACAATAGCAGGATTGGGTGAGTTATTATGTGGAATTTGCTATAGACAAATTGTTTTATAGGCCCTCTTATAAGCACCATCTTGCTGTGATCTGGTTCCCATGATGGATTGCCATGCCATTCCAGACCTGACTGCTGTAGGGGTGAAAGAACCTTCCCCACACCTCGAGCAGAAATACATCCTTAGCCACTTTAGGCCAACTCATTCTTGCTCTAATACTGTTCTTTATTCGGCTCTTTTCTCACATCTAGCCTTCTTATTCATTACAGAGAAGAAATATATTGATTTTTATCCTTTGTTTAGCTAGGCTAAACAAGGCAAGCTTTAAATTCCTTCGTTTCTCCATCCCCTCACTCACACTGGTAACCCAAAGGAGGCAGACAGATCACCACCTACAGCTCTCTGGGAGTCATAGAGGGATAATATATTCTTGGAGTAATGGAGCTAGAAGCACTCTGGATTCCCCCCCTAGATGTGAAAGTTGCTTCTCAGAAACCATCAAATCCAAAACCTGTTATTTCAGCTTACATTAAAAAAACCTGTGTCTCTTTAATAGAAAGTGCATTCTCGTGGCCCTGAGTGGGTAGAGGATGACCTAATGCAATTAACAACTGAGTGCAAAGCTGCAGAAAGCGCCTTCTTGAATAAACTCTGGGGGAGATACCAAGCTTGCAGACAAGTTTATTCAAAGGGTTCACTTTCCCTATGTGCTTGTCAATGCCTATGCACTGACTACAGCCTCAGTATGGGCCCCTCTACTCCCTGTTGGCATTAGGATTTGCTGAATAGCAGCACCACCCCAGGTTTAAGCCTAAACTCTCCTCAGAAACTGGGCCATTTCCAAGATTTCTCTAAGTACCTACTGTGTTGTAAGACAATTCCCTTTCACCAGAGGCCATACCTACCTTTCTAGTAACTTCAGAGTTCAACTCTCTCAGCTCCGATACATCACTGACTCAGATCCCACATTTATTTGTTTCTGACCCTACATTTTCCCTCAAGATATTTAACCTTAGCAGTAATTTCATCTTTACCTCTGATGCTTTAACTAGCTACAGAGCCACATAAGCAATCTCTTTCATCCTGTTGCTGCTTACTACTAATAATTTGTTGCTTGTAAGACCCAACTTCCCTTCACAAAAGCTCTGGGAAGCTGGCTTAGCACACGCTGACCATCAATAACTCCACACAGTGCAGTCCTTAG
Organism: Dicaeum eximium; assembly: GCA_013396995.1. NCBI lineage: Eukaryota > Metazoa > Chordata > Aves > Passeriformes > Dicaeidae > Dicaeum > Dicaeum eximium. The sequence goes on from VWZP01001962.1 coordinate 1,200,387, forward strand.
CTCCTTATCTGCTGGGGGTTTTACAGTGTTCAGAATCACACCCTAGTACAGCATCTTCCACACCCCATATAGTTACCAGAGAGTAACAAAGCTGTTACTCCTGTGTGCCCTGTCCTTGCTGCTTCTTCCACCTCCCTTAGCACATCACAGCCACTTTCACAACTGCCTCTGAGCTAACTCTTACACTGCAGTTTTCCCCTTGAGAAAGTTATCTAAGGAAAAGGAGCTAAGGATGAAGAAATCATCACTTCCAAGAGCCTGAACAGGGAAACAGCATACGTGCATGAGCCACTACCACCTGCTGCACCAACCCAACTCTTTCCAGATGCCTAAGGGTGATGAGACCCAGTACAGAAGACCCACTGTGATATACACTGACAGCTTGACTGCCTCCCACAGTGCTGCATCATTGTGGAAGCTGTAAGAGTTTGTGTCTGTCTTTCACCCCTCCTCCTTTAGCTGTGACAGCAAGGATTTATGCTTTAAAATTCAAAAGTGAAAAGTGAAGGACTGTGCAGTGAATGATGGGCATCAATAAAGGCTATGTCATTTAATGAGACAGAAGTGCTCTGCATATCAGAGTTCCTGGCAAGTAGAGTGTTGATGGTCCTGTTGCTGCTCCTGCACTGGGGGCTGTGGGGGGGCATGGGGAATGAACAACACTCAAAAATAACCATTAGAGGGGGATAACTTTCTAAAATCCAATTCTATTCCCTGACTCAGTTTGCAGCCTACAGACAGTGATGTTGGTATAATCAAGTTGACAGAAATACAGGCTACTGGGGCAGGTTTCTCGTCTCACTCTTGCCATCGAGAGGTGTCTTGACAACAGATGGTGCTAGGATCTGTTGAGTCCAAGCTTGAGACTTGCGTCATGCAAGAGACTGAAAACAGCATTTTTATTTCCCAGAGGAGTCTAGACAGAGGGAGCTCACTGGGGCTGTAACTGCATTCTCTCCAGTCCATTCCCACTGCTGTCATTTGCATGTTGACTACACCCATCAGCCCCAAGCCCTGACCTCCTGTGCCAAAAGGTGACAGCACCATTACAGGATATACCCTTGTATGGACATCCACAATAAATCGTGTTGTAACTTTCAACACACCTTCCCACAGCCCATAAAAAGAAACCCAAACCAAGCCATTGCATATCTTGGAATGTAAAGCACCATGAATGTTAAAGGGAGGCTGAGGAACATAATGAACATATTTCAGCAAGGCAGCTTTTTTTCCTTTCCTTTCCAGAGTGCCTTAAAGATTCAAGCAGCTCGTAAAGTCCAATAATGCATTTGGCATTGATCTTCTTACTCAAAACCACTCTTAAAGAATGTTTTCTGCTGCGTTAAAGCTGCATTAAGACCTTCATTTTAACAGTGAGGGCTCTACATCAGCTTTGAAAGAATTTTACGTCACTGAGGTTTCTTTTCTTATGCCTTTTCTTAAATTAAGAACTTGTCATTACTAACCTTGGGCTTTTTATTTCTTTGTAAGAATTCTTAATATTGAGAGGAGGAATAAATTAACAGCACTACGTCTGCTAAAAGTACCTATGGGTGACTACAGTCTAATTTCAGCTGCAAAAGGTTTATGAAAATAGATGTTTGCATCTCCTGACTTTTCCTTTGATATCCTTTTAATTCCATCTAGATAAAGAGACAGGACAATAGTCTAGCAGCACTTCCCAACTGACAGGTGGCTTTACTCCATGAGTATTTTGTCTCCTTAGAAGCAAAAGAGTACCTGGGAATACAAAAGCAGTGACCTTCACTTCCTTCCATCCCCAGAGGGGAACGAGCTTCAAACAAGGATTATGTAACAGGTGATCAAAAAGTGCCAAGCAGACCACAATCAGACGTGGACAGGCCACAATATCTGTCTTTACATGCTGCCTTTTATGGATGTAATTTGTTGAGCTGTCAGAAAAACAAGTGTTTTAGTAAAGCTTAACAACTTCAAATTCTGTCCCAGCAGGGCTGTCAAACCCTGCTTGTAGCCTGAGGATGTTACAACGACAAGTTCACACAACTTTGCAAGAATTTCCTAATTGCAGGGTCCTGTTTTAAATCAACTTTAATCCGATTTTGTTAGCTAATGTTTTCATTCAACTGATGGTATCCGTCATTTTCATAGATCTGGGGAATGTTCAAGAGTTATTGGGAAGCTTGGAAAATGAGATTTTTCTGTGAAATGGAAAAAGAGTTTTCATCACTAAACTTCACCAGAGCTAACAGTTCTGCAGCATTTCCAAAACACCTGAAAAGGGATATTCCAAAACACCTGAACAGTGAGAAATTAATCTGGTGCTACAAGGTAGGCTTTCAGCAGTAAGCAGTCTTTATCAGCAGGGTTTTCTGCATTGTCTTAAATCATTAAAGTTCTTTAATTCACCAGTCTTTGTTTCCTTAGAGATAAACATGGGCCCATTTTTGCCCAGCAGCTGTACTGACTTACTGTACAGATACATGTTTGAAACAACATAAGCACTCACCACACACCCAGTGCTTTTAGTAAAAGAATTCCAGCCTGGAATCAGCCAGAATAGAGAGGAAGTACACACATTGCAAGAAAGATTTGGAAAAATATTACAATTCCAAAACCCATTTTTTCCTGCTAACAGGCTATCCTTTCAGTACTTAAATACATGACTGACCACAGGAATGGGCAGTTACTTGTGAATTTTGTTACATCAGTCTTAGGTGTCAAAATCCCACCATGTACTTGCTCCCCCTGACTTTAATGAGCTGATTACTAAAGGAGTGTTGGAGAGCCTAAGGAAGCTGTGTTCCTGGAGCTGGAAGTCTCCGGCTCCTCAGCTGGGATGCAGTGACTGACCTCTACACATTCTTACCCCATGACACAGCAGAGTGCTATGGGTCTGACAGCACACAGGAAAAGGACCAGGAAAGGGACTTGAGCTTGCAGATATGTTGCTTTGGTCTCACTAGGAAAGAAAATTATTTAAGGGCACTTATACTCCTGACTCTGGGCAATTAATTTCTTTTTGTAGACAAAACAATTTTGAAGGGAGAGGCAGCAAGTAAAGAAAATAAAAGAGCTTAGGGGTTTGTTACAAGCAAGTCAGGAACAACAGATGAGAGTGCAAAGATGCAGTTCTTACAGGCTCCTACACAGCTGCAGCATCTGGTCAATGCCCAGTGAGGAGGAACAAAGTTCTACTGATATATCTCCTGTGGAATAAGAGCAGTAGCTTAGGCTTTGGTTCCAACACATTATTCTAATGCCCAATGCCCCCAAATTTGCAAGCCAAGACCCCAAAGGAGATTGAACAGATTAAAAGATCATTAGTGTGGCTTTTTTGTTTGAGGTCTTCCAGGTATCATATCCCCAGCATGAAACATGGATGTCTACAGCCAGAAAAGCTAGTAGCTCACTCTGAAATATGCAAACATGCATTAACAGAGCACAAATATTCCTCCAAGGCACACGCAGAGTAATTCCATGCTCTACAATCCAGCATTCCTCTAATCCACTGAGAACCAAAACACAGCAAGCAGGCACAACCCAGTTTGGAACCACAGTTTCCATGTGTATCCTCCCTGCAAAGAGAAACAACAGAAGAGATTGGAGAGGTCTCCTCAGAGATGTAGGACAAACTTGGAAAAGTAGTAGCACTCTTCAGGATCATTTAAAGTGCTTTGGGTCATGAAAAAAACCACGTCAGTCCTTAAAATAAGGACATGTTACACAGCATCTTGCTCCTCTTTGGCTTCACAGTTTGAGCAGATCAAGATTTTAGCAGATACCTTGTAAACTGTTACAGTTTGAGACTAATGCTTCATACTATTTTAAAGCTGGGATTTCAGAGCTGCATTCAGAGGCTACAAAGCAGTGGGTCTGGCTTCAGCAGTTCACAAGGCATCAGCCACTATAATCAGATGGAACTTCACACAGGGGAGGAGGTATCTAACTTAGAATGAAAATTCCTATTAAGAACCCCAGGAACTGAAACTCCATTCTCCTCAATCTAAAGAAACACAGATAGCTTGGACAGAAAACTAGGTTATCTGCCATAGATGCACAGTATTTGCTTCCAGCCTGGGTGGCGTTAAAAAAATCCAAACATCCTCAATCTTTAAAATTTAAAATAAAACTGGGAGACCTCTGGCTGTGGCTTCAGATTTAGCAACAGGGACAGCTGGGCTGAGCATCCATCCCTCTCTGTCCCAGTGTCCTGAATCAGATGGTGCAGTGATCACACAAAACACAACAAGAACAAACACTTGATCATTTAAGGAACAAGTTAAGCACACCTTACTCCTCCTGATTTCTTCTTGTGTTATGAAATGGTGTTAGGTGTTTGGGTTTTTTAAACTTAAAATTTCTATCAAACTAGAAAGAAAGCAGACTTGAATTTGCATGCAAAAGATGACAGTATTTAAGCTTATTTTAATAATTCATGTTTCAACTACATCAGATAAATAACCTTTAAATGTTTAAATTCACCTGGACATGATTTACATTTTAAAACTGTTGCATCAAAGAGGAGATTTTGTCTGCAGGGAAGGAAGTGAACTTGTCTGAAGCGTATGATAATCAGCTCTTGGAACCAACAGATGCCATAATCTAAATCCTACTCCTTTATTCATGGATTGACTTCTCTTACTTTTTTACCCTGTTTTTTCAATTCCCAACCTGATTTCATTCGGTCATTAAAATTCAGAAATCAAAAAAGCCTGTCTGTATTCCTTTATATACTCCCCTATGATGTCATGGTCACCAAAAGTTGATTTACTACCTCAAACAAGTCCTGCTTCTGAGTGTACAGCCAGTGACCTCTAGAAATTCAGGTGATCACTTTAAAACTTCAGCAGGATATATGGACTATTTAATGAGTGTAGGTCTCATTAAGATACCTAACACTATTTGAATAGGTTGGGTCACAAACAAAAATCCTACTAAGTACAACAGGAAAGATTTGAGTTTAAATTTTTTTAATAATAGATATTTATGCAGCCTGCTCTGAATGCAATACAAATATTCTTTAATGAAAAGTGCTTTATATAGAAAAATCCATCAGAACAATACCACAGGCAGGCAGCCAGCCACAGACTTGGCGTATATCTTGGCAGAGGTCAGTGACCCCAACACTGCTTCGTGTTGGTAAAGCTCCTTAGTTTGATCTCTCTTCTCTAGAAAATCTGCCAGGTTTTTGCATAATTCCCCCTTCTCTCCCAAGTATGCTGCCCTCATTCTCAATCCCTTGGTTAATTTTACGTCAACTTCTGGGAGAAACAATGGAGAAACCCCAGTGGGCAACAGCTCCCTGCAACCACTGCTCCAAAGTGCCCAGCAATTAGCAGTTGGCAAAAAAATGAGTTCTGGCACCAAATCCTTTGATTAATATAATCTTCTAAGGTACAAGTGAAATAGTGAAGTTGTCCAGGTTCCTCCTCTAAGGCTTGCAACAGATGTCTCCTTGGAACTGAGAAATCCAAGTTCAAACATAACTTAATTGTATGGGAAGGGTCACTTTTACACCTGACGATCATAATTTTGACCGCAGTGCCCTGAAACTCACTTCACCAGCAGCTTCTCCACAACACTACCACTGCACAGAGCAAGGCATGAGTTAGTTATATCACTGGAAAACTGATTCTTCTTTATCAGCCAGAAGAAAGCTATTTGCTCCTCAAGGCCTGGGGAATTTAGGCTGTACAAAGCTGGAAGATGGCAGTAATTCTTGCACTGAATTAATTTTTAACTTCACAAAGAAACATTTAACCCTTCATGTAAAAACATTTAGTGTTTATGAAAGATCACATACAACATATGAGCATACACATGGACACAGCTGCTGGGCACACACGGTGACTGGTGAGATTCAGCATCCATCTGAACTGAGACAAGTTAAAGGTTATAGAAAACCTCAAAATTCTAACATGGCCCATTCAGTTCTGCTGCAGAAGGGATATGAAGCACAGCTAGACACAGGCTGATGCACAGACATCCACAGCCCACTTCAAGAAGGGAACAGAGGTCATGGGCAAAGGTGATGTGGAGAAGGTAGTAGAGATTTCCAACACTGAAAACATTTGACGTAGAATGAAAGATGAGAAGATGGCATTCAACACCCTCGGTCTCTCTCCAGCAGCAGTTTCAGGGAACAGGACAGACACTGACTTGTCTGACCTCTCAAAGAGGGCTGGGTTTCTCAGGGTGAAAAGGAAGGGCAGAAAAGGTCCTATTTTAGTCTCACCCACCTTGAAAGTGTGTCTAATACCTCTTCTGTTACCTCAGCTCTCAACACTGAAATGAAGAGTCTCAGTGGGGCCATAAGCTGGCAGAGCATTCCAGGAATATGATTGCAACAGCAATATCCAATACCAAGACACGGTACTGGCCCTTGAGAGATTTTCAGGGCCTTTTTCTGAAAAGTGTAATTTTCTTCCCACACCACAAGTGATGGTCCCAACAAATCAGAGAATTTAATTTTTACACAACCCCATAGAAGCTCTGACTCAGGGAAGAGTCCTTTCCCACTCCTGAAGGGCTGGCATCACATGGACCCCTGTTCCCAGCAGCCAGGGAGCTTGCAGGAAACCAAACTCTGGCTACAAAGACTGGAATGTGTAATTTCCAAAAAAGCTCATGGAATTAAGTGGATATCAGCATGTATGAACCCAGCCTTGAACCATAAAAAAAAAGATGAGCGGGTGGTCCAGGAATTGGAATGAAGCAAAAGAGTCAGGGGATCCCAGCTCTCCTTCCACTCTGCAGCTGACTCATCTTCACTGGGGTTGTTCAGCATGGAGAATAGAAGGCTCCAGAGACACCTCACTGAGGCCTTCCAGTACTTAGATGGGCTTATAAAAAAAGGAGGGAAAGGCTTTCTACACAAGCAACAGTGATAGGGTTTATAGGGGAATGCTTTAAAACTAAAAGAGAAGAGATTTAGTTTAGATATTAGGAAGAAATTCTTTACTCAGAGGGTGGTAAGGCACTGGAACAGGCTGCCCAGAGAAGTTATGGATAACCCCATCCTTGGAAGTATTTAAGACCAGGCTGAATGGGGCCAGAAGCAACCTGGTGTAGTGGAAGGGGATCCTGCCCATGGCAAGGGGTTGGAACAGAATGATCTTTAAGGTCCCTTCCAACCCAAATAATTCTGTGCTCCTAAGATCCTGCAGAAGTCTCCTCCAGACCCATGTTCTTCTGTCTTCTCTGTGCACCAATACCAATTTATCTGAGCACAGACCTTCACTGAGCAGCATTCAAAAGCTTGCAGGAGAAGTAACAAAACCAAGAAAACCCTCAAGGCTGCACAGGTGCTTGAAAGCTTCCAGCCTATCCAAGGGATATTTTTACCCCACTGACAATGGCACACTAGCACTGATGGCACACGTAGCACTACCAGGCTGTCACATCCACTGCACTGTTTAGCACTGGGACTTTCTCCTGATGGACGTGGCACCAATCGGATCAGTCATATCCCAGGGTCATTAGTAATAGAAGAGAGAGTAAACACAGGCAGTGTTTCTTTTGCTATTTAAATGTATTAATCTTCTAGGTGCACTGATTTTGGGCAAGCCAGCAAGTTTTTCCCCCATAACAAATACACTCACTTCCTTTTTCTTTTTTCAAGGATTTTAAACAAGAGAAACCATGGGAACATATTCCGATTAACAAGGATTTTATTACAGGAAAGTAGGAGGGTAAAATCCAAGCACTGTTCCAGTCAATTAAATACTATTATTAGTGATGCTTACACACTAAGTTCTTGAAAGGTTCAACTCTGTAAGGTACAGGGCAACAAAGTGAAGCACACAGCACAGAGCAGCTTCCAAAACTGTGTCCACGAAGACCTGCAAATGCTTTAGGTAAAAGCTGTATCCCCATTACAATCACCATTGATTTTAATCAGCTGATCACAGTAATAAGATTAGAGGTGATTGGGCTGAGTAGTGGGATTTAACCCATCCACTAATCCCCAGAATTTACGATTCACAGATCAAACCCATTAGCCCTTCAGAACAGAATGGGCTTCATCCTCCTCCTGAAAGATGCAACAGTCAGAAGCAGTATGAGATACTCAGAGAAAGAAAGCGATCTTCAACACTGTTAAATGAACACTGTTAACTCCTGCCTGCAGAGCCTGTGTCCAGCTGGGCTGTTCACTAGCAAACAGCCTCACCCTATCAGGAGACTGCCCAGAAAAACAGCAAGGTTTTGCCTCTGACCCGCCAAAACCAACCAGAACAGGTTGCTATTGAGAGGGGAATCTGTCCATAAAGGAACATTACAAAAGAGGACAGTGATCAGCAGCTCAGAGTCCCCATGGACATCAGTGGCAAGAGGTGTCTCTCAGGGGTCTGCATTGATACCAGTGTTATTTAATATCTTCATTAATGGCACAGATGAAGGGATCAAGTGCACCCTCAGCAAATTTGCAGATGACACCAAGCTGAGAGGTGCAGTTGACACATCTGAAGGACAGTATGCCATCCACAGGGACATGCTCGAGAACTGGGCCCATGCCAGTCTTAGAAAGTTTAATAAGATCAACTACAACAAGGTGCTGCACCTGAGTCAGGGCAACCCCTGGCATCGATCCAGGCTGGGGGATGAACAGATGGAGAGCAGCCCTGCCCAGAAGGACTTGGGGGTGGGTGAGAGGCTGGACATGAGCCAGCCATGTGCACTCAGAGCCCAGAAACCAACCATGTCCTGGGCTGCATGCAAAGCACCATGGAGGGGATTCTGCCCCTACAAGGGCCTGGGGTAACAGGACGAGGGGAAATGGCTTCAAACCCAAAGACAGTAGGTTTAGATTAGATAAGAGGGAAAAAAGGCTTTACTGTGAGGGTGGTGACACTGGAACAGGTTGCCCAGAGAAGCTGCTGATGCCCCATTTCTGGAAGTGTTCAAGGCTGGATAGAGCTCTGAGCAACCTGCTCTAGTGAAAAGTATCCTTGTCCGTAACAGAGGGATAGGAACTAGATGATCTTTAAGTCCCTTCCAACCCAGGGCATTCTATAATTCTATGAAAAGCTGTCAAGAACACATGTTTAAAGATTCCTTGAAAAAAAAAGGTAAAACAAACAAAACAAGCCCAATAAGGACAGCACTCACAAAAACTTGCTGCAGCCATCAAAGAATGAAATGAAGTATCACTTAGAGCAGCAAGCTGTGCAAAATAATTGTGTTATGGCATTGCAGTAGGCAGATAAGACAAACCCCAAAATGTGAAAAACAGTAGGATGGCATTGACGTAGGGATGTAAAAATACTTTACAAACATAGGAGTATGTTTCTGAGATGGGGGACAAGAGTGAATGGTTACATGATCAGTGAACCAGCAAAAAGTTATGAGTCAAAATAGCTACCAAGAACCCCTGCAGGCTGTTCCTCCAGCCCTTATCAAAAATCCCTACATTGCTTCACTAAGCTCTGTATGCCAAGATGCATCACTCCTCTCTACCACCCCTTTCCTGAACAGGAAAGGTTTAGCATCTTTTTAGGTGCCACCCAAGCCCATAGTTCCTCTAGGGAACTGCCTGCTCTTCACTGAACCACCAGTTATCAAATCATGGACCCATTTCCAAATAATTTTGTGTAATGAATTTTCTTCAATTCTGCAATTATAAACATTCAGAGAATTTTCAAAATATCAGAGAGCTTCAGACTACTTGAAGCAGAAGAATCATGCAGGATCCATCAAAATAGCTGTTATTATTTTTGCAATTAGACTGGCAGAGGGAAAAGAATTAAGCCAGAAGACTTACAAAGAAACAAAGCTGATTAAAAAAATTCCTACCTCTTTAACATGATCAAAAAGATCTCCAGAGAGACAGTAGCACATAGCAGCAATCAGCATTGCCCAATTTCCCTAATTTTCTTGGAACACTGTGCTCCTTTTTTGGCCTGAATTAGAGACTTCTGAGAAGGCTAAAAAGACAGGCTACTAATGGAACAGGTATGAAGCACATTTCCAAGAAACCCCTTGGTCTGCTCTTGGCCTTTCAACAACAGAATCTTTTCATAATGCATTCCATTTTCATTTGGCTACTGGAGTGCGTAGGTGGCCACTGACCTAAGGGGCTTTCTAAGGACAGCAAGAGATTGAAGTCTTGGGAATTGGCCTCTCTGTATGAATCACCAAGGCTGAAGGAGGCAGTTTGGGGCTGCTGTGTACCCTGAACACTGGGAGAACAGTCTCTAACATATTTATTGCTGAGACATATCAGAAAATGCAATTAGGATGCAAACTTTTTCCCTTAAGCCAAGGTTTTATTTTAAGGCTTAAAGGAGCCTCCATATTGCACTTACTGGATGCTCTGAGAAAGCACAGCAGTGAGTATAAGCACATCTGACAGGGTCAGAACCCAGCTGCAGAGATTGTTTCCCATTTTCTGGATGTTTCCCATTTACCAGTACCTTAACTTCAATCCATCAGACACAGACCAGGACAAAAAGGCTGATTACACAGCCTTTTCACTTATGGTTTTCAGGTTATAATTAGGGACAAGGTTCACAGACATGAGGACGGCAGGACTGAAGTTCAAGTCTCTGCCTCAGCACCTCCTCCTGCAGCACATGCTCCTATTCCCCCTGCCAGGGGTGTCAGCAGCAGGTCCTGCTGTTCCTCCAGGGGCCAGTCCAATCCAGACCCGGGCACAACCAGAGAGCCCACTCAACATTCACTCCTGCACACAGCAAGCCTAAGGAGTTAGGAATTACCATGTTGTATGGTTACAGAGACTGTCACAGGACAGCCACTCAACACCACAGAGAAATGGAAACAGGTAACCTTAAAGTGTAAGGTGCTGTTCACATCAAATATTTATTCCAGGTTGGTTCAAGATGGCAGTTTCATTAGAATATTCACCAGATCAAGCCTGCAATGCTCTCCACTTCACATCCATCCCATGCAACTGCCATTGATGGTCCTCTATGCCTTTTCAGGACAGTTCTAAGCACTCATTCAAATGCATATTGTGACAGCAAAATGACAGTATAACACACAAACCCTCATGCGTCTTTCCCTACATGAAAAATCGCAGCTCCAGGGAATGCAATGTCTCCCCTATGGGACATGGGATCCACATATGGCACCCAACATGCCAGAGTACAAGAGGATAGAGCAGCCAGACTGGATCACACAACTTCAGCAGGTCCTTTGGATAGTCACCATTTTCACTGTCTGATCAGCAGCATTTGATCAGATGCAATAAGTCACTGGTGAGTGGAATTTCTACTTATTTATCTATTATGAAAACTTTACAAATTGTGTCTCTGTAACATTTAAAATTCAGCTAGTCCAAGACCTGACTTATGCTACCATCTGTGCTGTTTATTTTTTGTATTTCATTTAAACAGAACAGTGATTTGGGTTTTGCATGACAAAAATAAATGGCATTCGATAAAATAGAGGACTCGTGACAATGAGGAAAAACCTAATTTTGCAGTCTGGAAACTGTAGCACCAAAACCACTTAAATAATTCCAGACCAAAATGCTTAGAGGAGGGAGTCAGGAGTTTTTCTTCCAACCTTTCCCAGCTAACAACCATAATACTACAGAGAGCAATTAACTGGAAACTAACAGACAATTGGCATTTAAAAACCTTCAAACTATTTTTTTAAATAAAATTATTCTAATGCTGTTATTCACAGGCCAGACTCCCTTCCTACAGGCAGCAGGAAACTGGATAGGCACTGCTCAGGTTTGTTTCCTCTGGGAAACACAGCAGCACTTCCAAGCCAGGGGTACCCATTCACCATGGAAAGAAGGCATCTCTTTTCTGGTCCCCTCCTAAAGGGATTCAGAAGATTGGGAACATTTGCATTTGGTGGCTTGTGGGTCCAGACAGCCACAGAAATAAGGCACTGGCCAACTGAAAAACACTGAAGAGGAGTGTATAAAGGGAAGGGTTAGAGAACAGAAAATGCAAGGAAAAATGGAAGGTGTAGGAGGCAGAATAGAAATTTCCTGTTCAGGGGAACAAGACTCCTGAAAGGGAAAAGCTGCAAAAAGCAATCTGATATTAACAGTAAAATGCAAGAAGTGCTGCTGCAGCTCTTGCAGGCAGGTTTCTGCTCAAGTTCATTAGTTATCCTGATCTTATTTGGCAGAAGCAAGGCAGAGCCACAACCTCAGCAGAGTTCTAGACAGAAAAATCCAATTTCCTTCCAGTGGGTCACTAAATTTGCTATCTTTTTTTTTTCCCATGATGAGATAGCAATGAGGTCAGAACCTCCCCCCATGAAGTTACAAGCTCCAGCAATCCCATGCCCTCCCCCAGAGTTTCTCCCTGCAGAAGAGGGGAGGAACTGGACAAGGCACACATTCATCCCAGCCTACTTCTATAACCTACTTCTGGAAATGGAATGACCAGAATGAGAAGGCTGGTCATAGTCCAGTCTGTATTTTTTTTTTGCAAAAATAGTAATTAAAGAGAGTCTGCTCCAGACATCTTTCAAGCCCAGTATTCTCACCAAAAACTCATGCTTGCAAGATCTGAGGCACAGTGAAGCCAGGCTAGATGCCACATGACGTTCAGAGTCCAGCTGGGTTATATGTACATGACCCTTTGTGTAAAATGAGATCAGATGCTGGCTAACACTGAAATGCGTCCCTTGTACTGCACATTTAGCCCAGACAGACCACAGACCTGGGTGCCCCTGCACTGGAGCATAGAAGAGAAGGCTTGCTGTGAACTCACTCCAGCTATCACTGCACTCTGAATGAGGCAAGTGAGACCACCTTATGGCTCCATACAAGGCATTGGGCTGTCCTGGCACCTTCTCTCCTCCCAGCCACTGCAGAGAGACTGCAGAGAGAAGCTAAACAGAGCAAAAAAGCAGCTGAACAATGCACACACTTTCATGTTTTCTTCTACTTTAACTGAATGCAGTGTTCTCATTTTTGCTTGTCTGCTCTCTTTTCTCACACGACCAATCTTCACAGCCCTCCATCATCCCTAATTTTGAAAACTATTGCTCCCAAAAACCTTCCTTGTAGCTATGGTGTAAAATATTACTGATCTCTCCTCAGGCCACTGAGACTGCATCCTGAGGAGTCAAGGCAGGCATTACCCTGCATCCTGTACCTTTACAGCACAATACTTTATTCCAGGGTAACCAACCCTTGCTGCTGTAATAAACACAAAGGTGCCTTCACAAATGGTTTGACTTTATCAATCCTTCCAGTGTAGCTCTCAGATGCCAAGTAGTGAACCCAGCAGCAGCAGAACAAGTACAGACATCAAATCAGGGGAGCTCTCAATTGCCAGAAAACAACATGCACCTGGAGAGGTACTGTGGTCTGATGCTGCCTCAGAAATAGCTCAAGAGATAACAGAACTTATCTGGTCCAAGGCAAGTTTTCCTACTGAAACATAAGCTGGCTTATGCAGAGGCCAGGCATCACCTTTCCTTTACATGCATCTGAAACCTCCCCTTTCTGCTTCCAGTGCCCATGTGCCTCTGACACTAAAAGAAGTTTACATACTTAATGTTGCAGTAGCTGCCAGAGGATGAAATAACATCCTGACAGCAGAATTACTACAAAGAACACATTCAAAATCCACAAAGAAGGCAGAGGTTGCTCAGAGGTCAAAGTACCCTGGGATTGCCCATATCACTTAGGGACAACACTACAGAAGGTGAGCAATAAAAGCACAAAGAGCATAGTATGTTTAAAAAAAAAATTGACATCCACAACAGAGAGAATGTGTTTCTTCAGAAAACCTAGATAAAACAGTGTCAACTTTCACCAGAACAGTATTTCCAGATAGAAAAATGAGACATCATTTGAGTTGCCCTGACTATAATGCACCTTGGGTAAAAAAAAGCATAACACAAATGGTCAGCAAGAGCTTGCTCTGGTTTCAAAGCTATCAAGCATCACCCTGAAAAATGTAAAATGGTGCCATACAAAGCAAGAGACAAATTAACTTGATAACAGCCACGGAAATATTACTCTTAGCTCTACATGCTGGGAAGTAGAGGAGGGTCCTTTGGAGACTGAAAATAACCATAAATTATTAAACTTGTCATCACTTTGAAGTTCATCAGGAAACTATACCAAGACACAAAGTCTTGGGAGAAAGAGACTAAGGGAAATTATCATCACCATCTGCTTCCAGCCAAGAGACAAGCTCTACAACACCATACTCCCAGCTGCAGATCCTATCTAGGACTGGAAGTATCCATCACACACATGCAAAGAGCACGTCTAAAGCAGAAATCAGGCTACAGTGACAACTCAACCCAGGACAGATCTGCAAGACCCTGCAGCTTGTTAGCCTAAGCAGAGCAGCAGATTAGCACAAGTAGACAGGATGTGATAGCTTCAGGCCCATGGCAGTCAGGAAAATCTCAGCACAGGGATCTCCTGCACTTAGCCCAAGGAAAGTCAGCTCAGCTCTCTGTAACTGCTGGTATAAAAATAACTATCTTCTGTCAAACAATACATAGCTAAACCTTGTTACAGGTTGTGTCATACTCCCTTCAACTACGGTCTTATGCCCCTGGTCTGCATTTTTGAAGACAAGTCACGAAGCCCTCGAGGAAGACAATGAAAAGACGTGACTAAGCAGGGAGAAGAATTTTTAAATTAATGCACACCATTAACTAACACTGATATTAAAATTCGAGGGAAAAGGAGGGGAAGGAAATAAATAGAAAGGGAGATAATGCTTATCTTCTTTTCAGAAAAGAAATGTTCATTTAGTAAGTGAGGAGGTAAACAGGAATTCAGCCAGACAGGTCATGGAACTATAACTATACATAACTATGCATGGAACTGAATCAGTGCAATGATGGTCATTATTTACCTGCGACACTGAAACTACCCACATTTGGATACTTGTTTAAAGCACAGCTTCCAATTATTTCTAAAATAATATTTTCCCCTAATTTCCCCTAATATTTTCCCCTATTTTCTAAAATTATATTTATCTGGTGGTAATAGAGCAGATTAACAAGGTATTCTAGCTGGCCAGTACAGAAGTCTAAAGAAGCAGGCACTGTACTAGCTGCAGGCTGAACCTGAGCCAAGACCACTTTAGATTACCTTCAAATCCTGCCTTCCTAAATGCTTTTCCAAATGTACTCCTATTCCTCTCATGTTTTTAAAATAAAGCATGATAGCAAGGTCAAAACAATCAAGGAGGTAGGCAGCCACATACACTAAAGCTGTGGATGAGAGTGTCTCAGGATACTGAGATAAAGTTAAATGAGTTAAAAGAATAAACTGGATGGATTCAAGGAAAATAAGTCACATGAATGCTGCTAAATACAAGGATGCTGCTTCTGCTTCTGGAGAGTCTGCAGCCACAGGTGCCTGGAGGCAGGGAAGGCGTAGTGGGATGTACAACTGTACACACAGTGCGACCTGGGAACACCGCAGCAAAGCAACGATACCAAAACGCGACTCTGACTTCACTCAACCTCATCCAGCCACCAGACTCACTAATCTGCTGCTGGTGGTGGCAGAGGAGCCCATCACAGCTTACCACACTGCTTTAGTACACTTGGAATAGTTTTCCCTGAGGCAGTGGCCCTGAACATTTTACAAAACATTTAGTACACTTAGCAAGCACCTTGAACACTATGTCCAGATTGAAGTATTTTATATTAAATGTTAATACACTTTTTGCCTCTGAATATTGAGCAGGGTAGGCTATGCATACAAAGCAAGCAGAACAGTAAATAAGGTTTACTACAGGTTTAAGTACTGAGTAAATAAGGCCATATATTTTTCATTTGTAATTCCAATTTCCAGCTTGACCCACTCTGCCTGTGCAGCACAAGCACAAGATTGCAAGCACCAAGTTATCCAAAAGGAGCATGTGCTGCTTATTTTGCTCTTAATTTTAAGCAGATTCTGAATCTGAACAGATTTTCAGAGAACATTAGTCACTTGCCTTGATCCCGCACAAAACAACAGTTTCTTGATGGAGAAACAGGAATGGGGACAAATTCTGTGGAAAGAAACTCAATCCAAATGTGAAGGCACCATGAGATGGACAATCAGGCGTGGCTACAGGAAACCTGGAAAGTTTGCCACAACTTTAAGAGAAAAAAAGTTACATTTTTAAGAAAATTACCCTATCATCAAAAAATAAATACACAGCTTCTTACAATGTCTGTGACTTATATATAGGCTACATTTTTGCATCAGGCTTCTTACCCAAGCTGATATATTAGGATGTCCAGTTATTTTTAATGAATCTGGTTATCCTTAATGTGACTATTTTATTTGGTACTTTCCATTACCTGCTCTTGATGCCTGGGCTGCACTAGCTAGTATACATGTGAGTGTACAAGTGTCAAACATCTCACCTGCCCTGGGATCCTCATTAGTTTGCAAAATAGACTTCCCTGCTGTGTGAGAAAACTCTGAAGTCTGAGCTAAGTAACAAGGGCCTCACTTCAAACAAAGTTACTCCGTTCATATGAGAGTTGTTGAAATGCACAGATGTCAAGATCCAAATCTCTTACACTAGAGACTGCTCAAACCTGTGGGTTAATGGACCTGTTCCATGGCATCATCACTATTCACATCAGGCCTGTGGCTTACTTCAGAACAGGCTCATTTTAAGCACCAGAATCTAATTTTTGTTCTTGTATATTCAAAAAGAGAAACTGTCTCTAAATGCACTGAGTATTCTCTGTCTCAACAGATGGCAACAAAAAATTACAACATGACTTATGAGTTAAACAAGCTTCTTCTCTTAAGCAGGAATAATCAAGTGCATTATAGCAAATCCTGAACACAGCAGTCCACACCCATGCATCCTATTATATCCTCTTCTGATTTGGAAATTCCTGCCCACTGCAGACTTTCAAACATGTGAAGAGTCAACAGAGCACTGCAAGAATTTTTTTTTTTGCACAAAAATGCATTCTGAATTGTACTGATGTTACAGTAGTTACAGTGCTTCTAACACAGCAAACAAACAACAGAGTTATGATGTTGTAGCCCCAGCACAAAGCCAGCACCGTGTGCAGTCTAATATAATCTTTCAATAAATATCAATGGAAAAGTTCTAAGATGTGGTAAACTGCTGCTTCACACAAAACTATGCTTTTAAACTGAATGAAAGTGATCATATCAGTTCTCATTTTACAGAAGCGTTAAGGATTTCCAACAATAAAAAGGTGAATTGAGCAATTCTAGGCCAAAGCTTTGTGTTTCAATTAATACACACAAGCCAGGAGCAGAATTTCATTGTAAGGTCTTTGTGAGTTTTTAAAACCATGTAATAAGTAAGTGGTTGTACCAGGCCTTTCCTCTTCCTAGATTTTTCTTAAAGCTTTGCACAAATAAAGACAATGTTTTCTTGCATTCAAATAGGCAGTATGGGAGTCCTTCAGAGAGCAAATATCAGCCCACTTCAAATTTAGGGACCTTTAGCCTTAGAGACAGAAAAGAAATTTAAAAATTAAATTATTCTAAATTCACTTAGGAACAACTAACTCCCATATGTCTAGATTGTACTTCCAGTTTATAATCCAAGGATTATGCTCTGGTTTATAGTGTAGGATCAGAAAGCTCCTGAAGTTTTACAATTCATCTACATGCACTCTAGGTTACACATTAAAAGACTTTAGTTTTGATCTCAAGAATATTGTGGCTGGGAAAGAAAACTCAACATTCATTAGTTTAATGACATTCTGGAGCCAAACTCACTGTCAGCTGTTATGTAATCTTCCCCTTTGATTTCCCAAGGCAAGATGACATGTGCAGCCTGCCAAAGACAAGCTTTCATATTATTTAACAGTTGGAATAATGTGTATGACAGGGATTGAAGGCAAAAGAGCAAATTAGCTTTTAAATGAAAAATAATAATGAGATAAGAGTTAACAATGGTCTCTGCCTGGCAGAGAAGTGTTAAGCTCTCCATGCTGAGTCACCAAAGAAAAGGTCAACAAGCAGAGCCCACTCTCAACCAACTGAACACCAAGGAATTCTTGTCTTAATTACATGTGAACTGAATCAACTTGAACAAATCTTGACAAATGAGACCTTCAGTAAAAAAAGGAAATGGAGAACTTGGTGCAAAACCAGCCACTGGCAAAAGCTACCTTGACACATTCATATCGGAAAATATTATTGTTGCCTCAAGACATCAAGTCAAATATGCCCTAATTTGTTTTACAGTAAATTTGGGAATGACAGGATGCAAAGCTCTGTCAGCACACAAAAACATGACTCTGGAATTGCTTAGAGACTGTTAGGCTTGCTTGGCCAAGCTAGACAACGCTAAGAAAGACTACGAATGTTGACAAGGAATCTATTTCCAGATATCTCAGTTGTAGAATTTTACATATTTTGCTGTTCATAGCAAAGACATCCTGGTAAACCAGGAGACCTTTAAAAGAACAACCAAGGCAGAAGCGTGCACTTACTCTGGTGGTGCTGTACCAAACGCTTCTGAAAGTTCTTCTGCTTACTCAGTCACTATTGCACTCGGGTACCATGTCTAACTGGAAACATTTTGCAGATTGGTTTCTTAGGCTGGGGGTGACTTAAGATTGCAGTGAGTAAACCCACTTAATTTTGGCTCTAATTTCTTCAGAACACTGGAGACTCATTAACCAGTAGTGCAGTAATGAACATTTGTGCCGTAACTTGCTGCCTAGGTAACAAGGGACTGTATTTATCAAGCGTGAAATTAGCATTAGAAAGTAGCTCCTATGGAAATTAAGTAGAAACTGTTGTAGCACTGCACCTTCCCACTGAAATTTGAACAGCTATGATGCCCTCCTAAAAGAACTGAAATATTTGGATGGGCTGGGGGGGAAAGAATCCTTCCTCTGTTGCAGAGATAACAGTAGCTCCTACTGAAGTACTTAAGAGGTATAAATTCAACTAGGGAATTAATTATCAATTCTGTAATAATATACCATAATCCAAACAGTAAGCGAGAGCCAAACTGAAGGTCTGGAGAGCAAGAGGAGGAAGGGACTAAGTTTATGGTATATTAGAACAATGTATCATATTTGCTTTATCTTCTTAATTTTTCCAAACACCTACTCCCAGCTGAAATTCAACACGTACTTTGCTTGAAGCCTTATCTGCAGGTAGTCTGGCAGGAGGATTAAAGTGTTTTGGCTAATTAGACAGAGACACTCTTAGCTCTTTTCCAACAGGGAAGTTTTATGAACTTCCACAGCAAAAGCCTTTACACAAGAACCATTTCTCCACCAAAACAGAAGAAAAGCTGAGCTTGTCCTGCTAAAGAATTTAATGGTTCATCCTTGGCCTACTCCAACAGACCCAATGAAAAGCTCACACTGACTGTAAAATTAAAGACCTCTCAGTTTCATGATCCCTTGAAAGTTAATGTCATATACTTAATTCAGGACACAGACAAAAAAACCCTCTATCTCCCTGTGAGCCTTCAGAGAGGACCTCCTTCTAAAACCCGAATCTTTTCCTAAGCATTCTTGGTTTCAGTCATGCTTTCCTTGGATCCCAGATGACTCTGGGTCCTGCTGTTCCACAATGGCTGATCTATTTCCTTGTTCCCATTGGCACTGCAGCCTGGCCAAACACACAGTCAGACTATGAGAAGTGTAATGCGGTTCCCTAAGAGAAGAGAAAAAAACATTAGTGACTTCAAAGCCTTGGCAGAATAGGTAATTTTGCCAAACCAGACCTGCTAGCTATGCCTGATGAGATGAAAGTACACCCCATGAACAAGATTCATTAGAACACACTAACTCCACTGGGAAAGCTATTCTCTGGCTCCCTAAGTGTCTTCTCATTACTAACTTACTTGCAAAAAAACCCCAAAAACTACACAAAAGCCTTATGCCCCCAAGGGTAGAAAATCCCGTGCAAAACACCACACAGGAACATGGTCTGCAAAACTGGACAAAAGGGCCTTCAAAATACCAGAGATCTGATGATCATTTGAAAGCTTCCACACACGCAATTACACATCACTGTGGATGAACACCACCACCAGGCCTGAACTGAAATAGCAGATAACATCTGCATTAAGTATCTTTAGCAAAGTTACTTTAGCTTTCAGCAAGACTTACTATCCTAAGGTGAGAGGGACAAAATTAGACCTACAGAATGCCTGAAACTCTGGTAAAAGTTTGCTTGCCTAAGAGGGACTTCTCATATCTAAACTAAAAAATTATTACAACTGACTTGAAGTCACACCAAAACCTGTGTTTCGGGCAAACAAGTATGATCACATAGTCAGTCACGTAAGCAGAATACTGGCACAGATGTGATGCCAGAGATCAGAGCTGAGGAAGTAAGGACGCACACAGGAGGGACAGAGCTGCGGTGACACAAGCAGCGAACTGCCATCAGGGCAGGTGTGTGCTCACAGCTCATTAACTCCGCCGGTAGCTGCCGAGATGGAAACTTCGCTCGCAGTGACACGAGGCAGCCAGCTCCGCTCCTGCCCAGCGGTCAAGCTCTGCTGCAATTACCATGTTATTTATCCCCTCGAGAGCTGCCTGTATAGACCTGCCACACCAAACAAAAGCCAGCGTTGCTCTTAGCGTAACAGCTCAGGGTAGCACGTATTGTAACAGCAGCAAGATCTAACAACTTTCACTCCGTTCAACAACTGCTTGGCTTCCCTTAGAAATGTGCCAAACATCGCTTTTTATAAAGGAGGCTGTAATAAAATCAACATTTTTCCACGGAGCTCTTTGTTTAAGGAAATGCCACCAGATGAAGGAGTTGCAGCAAGACAATTGTCCACAGATGGCAATGCCTGCAGAAGGACTGGAGAAGTGACATGGTAGGCTCTATTCAGAACAGGGCATGGTGATTACAGTAGGCTAAAGACACATCCTAAAAGGCAGGAAGCAGCTGATACTGCTCCAGTTGTGCAATCTTCCCGTGTTCTCCTTTAATGAACAAACCATCCCTCTTCTCCACCTGCGGCGCCATCGAAGCCTTGTTTAACAAGCACACAGCATCACTTCTAAACCACAGCAACAGAGCAGAGTTATGCCCGCAGCTTCAGCTGAGCTGGATGGGTTTTCTGTAGAAATAACTGTAAGAAGTGTTATCACAGATCAGCCCAGCCAAGAAACTCTTCTCTCCTCAGGGCCAACAGCAGATGTCAAGGGAACAGAAGCACACAGCAAGCAGTCAGCAGCCTTCCAAAGATGTTCCTCCAGCCCCCACCAATTCAGTTCACAGCCTATTGGTGATGCCTGGCTATTAGCAGAAATTAGCCCACAGAATTTTTCCTGTTCTTTTTATGGTGTACTGAAAACGAAGGTTCAAAATGTATGTTGTTAGCTAGTCACTGGCCAACTCAGGTCAAATATTTCCATACAGCAATAGCGAAGCAAGGTTTAAAAAATTTAGTAAAAATTAGACATGTGACAGAAATTTCGATAAAAGCAATTAGCACATCCATAAAGACTACCAAGAATCATAATCCCAAATGCAAACAAGGACCACCCCAAGATATTTCACCAGGATTTGCTCAGTATCTTCACTTTTTATCAGAGCACACTGTTTTAGGATCTGTTATCATTAACTCCTTTCTCTTAACCACAGTAATTATGCCTGTTTTATAGCAGAAATTCTCCTTAGCTGCCCTGCACAGAGAAAGCTTGATTTGATCCTAAGAGCCAATCTAGAATCTCGTGAACTGAAAAGACAACACCAGTAAAATCTAACAGGTGTTAAACACATTTCAGTTTTGATAATTTCTTCCTCACAAACAATATCCCTTTTGGAGATCAATACACTCATTACAGAAAACAATACAAATCTATGCTCTTCTGGGCTTGGGCTCCATCACATTGTGAAGAACTATTAATCAACTGCCCAAGTTTAAGAATAGCAATAACCTTACCTTTATACTCAGGAAATATTAACTTAAAAAGGAAACAAATCTTTATTGTGGTTGACCCTCTATACCTAGATTACCTTCCATCATCAACTCTCTATCAGGTTCCTTCCTGGTGCATGTGGTACCTACCAAACCAGCCCCAGTTCCAACAAAAACCTTGACATTCAAATAATAGCCAGGATTTAGATGTAGTCAGACTTGTACATCCAAGCATGCAGAGGTATTTGAAGCTGCAACACTGCTAAGAAATGTGTGCTGACGGGCAGGGGAAGAGAAGGTAGGTACAAGTACTGCCTGAAAGCAGGAGGAAACGCTAAGCAAAGCCACATTCCAAATATCAGGTAATCATTTTCCTTATTTAGGTCAGGGGAATCATATCAGTCACATATTGTGAGCCTGCTATTTTTGTACAGACCAGCTTTCACACTGAGCAGAGACACTGTGCTTCCTGGGTTTTGTTTTTTTAAAAATAATCCGTAAGAAGACACCGATGCCAATTCCAACACTTAAAGCATTACACAGGTCAGGCCATCTGTTTCTTAATTGGAAGGGGAGGAGAAAAAAACAGATAAAACCACCTTATCATAGCCTTTTACATAAATGTAAAGCAGAGAAATACTTTGCAATAAACCCCAAATTAGCTAGTATACACTGTCTGTTTCCTCCTAATCCCACTATGAAATGTACTTAAAGAAAGGAAATCAGCAATAATGAAAGCACCTCAAGAATCTACCCCAGAAAATTACTCCTCAAAAGCCAGTTTATGATTCACTTTTTATTACCTCTACAAAATTTGTCAAGGACAGATGTGGTTTAGTTTGGGATTTTTTTTCTTAGACAGGTATTGGGAGAATTCTTAGTAAAAATCAAGAGAAGACCAAATGGAGGGGAGAAGGGAATCTGCTGGGGAAAAATGCAAGCCTAGCACCACCAATTCTGGTGTCCCCCAAAACCTAAATCTAGTACAGACCTTCTCATGGACCGCACATGAAGCTGGATCTAACACAGGAAGATGCAGCTTTTCTCATGATGAAAGAACTAGCAAAGGACAATACTCTTCTTCCCTAGACAGCAGCAGTATTTGTCAGAGGTCAACAACTCAAACATGATTGAAATAGTTCTTGCTTTCTCCTAAGTCATGACCAGAGAATTATAAAAAGCAGTTATCATGGCTTAGGTTGTTTGAGATGCAGTGGAAATGGTCTCTGACCATGTGGGGTCACATTTCCACTGCAGAAATGCAGGTGTGTCTTCTCTACTAGAACTCTCACCCCAGTACCTGGTATCCACTCTCTTTCTAGACCTGACCACCCACAGGAACCATCTAAGACTCCCAGTACATGTGAATCCTACCTCTTTGAGTGGTGAGCAAGTTCATCCCACATTAAAGAGGAGGAACTAAGCTACATTAAAAGGAAGCTGAATTAAAATGAAGATTTGCTATCACGCTTGGTAGATAATATAATTTGATTTCTTAGTCAAGAACTGTCTGCAGAAAATCAGGAAGACAATGCTGGAAATAAAGTCAGCGCCAGTAATGCCAGGCTGGTAAGACTGTCAAGTATAAACACTCTCTTTTTCCCTCCTCCCCGAGTAGATTAAAATCACATAATTTTAAGTGTATCTATAAGAAGATCTTAAACCAAGGCCTTTGCAGAAGTGGGCTCTCAAAGTCCTTGCTTCAACCCATTCAAACCATCATATTTAAATCAGATTGCTTAGAAAACAAATGAGCAGGCCATTTTTCCCACAGTCTTACAGACTGCTATGCAGGAATTCAATAGCATCTAGGAGGTTAAAAACATGTTTTCCATACACTTCTCTGCAAGAACAATGAGGGCAGTACAGCGCTAACCCAGGGCTGAACAGAAAAACAGTCATATCTGCAAACATGCACATTCTTGGCTATAGCTGTTTACAGGTTTGTGATTCATAATTAATACCCCCAATGAAAACAACTACTCGTGTCTGAAAGCCCTAAAGCCACAACGAGCTAATTACTAATAAAAGCTCCACAGTCTCAGTTAAGCTGTGGGAATGCAACCAGGCACAGCAAATAGTGCAATGGTGGCAAAGCTTGAGCACTGGACACTTTCTGATAAATCAGCCTCAGCTGCCCCTTCCGCTTTCCTTTCCCCTCAAAAATAAAACATCTTGCTGCCCAATACAACACAAAGGAAGGTGAAGAGACAAGACAGCCAAAGCAGGAAAAAACGAAACAAAACAGAACACAAAATCCTCACATCCAGGTATCTCATGGAAAACTGGGGAGCTTCAGTGCAGCCATCACCTGTGGTCAGGCTGGCAGCAGCAACAGGACACGCCAAGAGGTGCTGTGCAACACAAACTGGATCTAAATGTTGCTTTTTCCAGGAAGTACTAACAAGCTGGTTTGAGAGCTACAGATTTTTTTTTTTTAAGGGCTCTTAAATTTTATTTTCCAGGGCCAGAAAGGCCAGATGCAATTACTGCGCCATAAATGTAACAAAGACTTCCAGACATATTTTTCCCAGTTTCTCTCACACACTTCAAGTTTCTTTACAGCTCCAGCAGATAGTAAAGTAAGTTTTCCTCTACTTGAAGTCTTTTAGATTTACAAGTAAAAGTGCCAACACGGCTTTTAAATCAGCAACCAGGTAGAACTTTGTCTAATTACCTGAGACTTCTCCATAAGGGATCTGACAAAGTTACAAACTGCATTACCCAGGTATGTGGCACAAGCTTAGCTGCTGCCTGTACACTAGGGATGTCTACTCCCACCAGGCTGTGACTGGGATCAATAAGCCAAGCAGCTGCATGGCATGCCTTGTTGGAAGCTCAGCACACATAACTAGAACATAATTTGGTTTATAAAAATCAGTATGGATAGAAGTTTCAACACACTGCTAGCAGACATTAATAGCTGTTATGCTTAAGTTACTAAGCAGTCAATCTACAAAGAGAAAATTCAACAGTGTCAGGATCATCTACCCCTAGGACTGTGCCTTTAAGGAATTTTGGTACCAAGAGAAGTGAAGTGCTCTTATCAGCCAGGAGCAGCAGTCAGTGCTGGACACGCTCTGCCGAGCAGCACATCCCGCCGTGGCTCTGCTCACCCAGCCCCAATTAGCAGGGATGGTAGCAGAGATGTTCCAACCCATCATGAGACGATTATTACTGCTAGATCACACCAGCAGCAATTGTGTCAATTAACAATGAGGCTGACTAGAGGTATTTGTTCTGAAATTTGGGATTACAAGGTCAGGACAATGCTCTATTAGCATCAAATCTCAAAGGTCATCTTTATTTTCCTGCTGGCTTGTGTATGACTGCTGCCAAGCTGTAAAGCAGCAGCGCTTTCTGAGGGGTCTGATTTGTACTTTGGTGCTGTTTCTGAGTGTTTGGTGGATGAAGAAAAGGAGTCAGGAAAAAAAATAAAAAGTCAGCCATAGCTCTCACAAAATTCAAGCGATTCACAAGACCAAGCTGCTATGTTTGGGCATAAAACAGGGACAACAGACCAAATGTGAGTAGTGAATATTCATGTAGCTATTTCTGTTTAAAAATAGGTCCTTAAGCACAATGTAAGTTGACTGACTCTAATAAACTCTCCCCATTTGAAAGAATAACCATTTCTGACATTTAAAAACTTTATCTTGTTCACTGGTGCATTCAGATTTTGTTTGTTTTCTTTTAATCAATAGCCATTGCTTCCTGAAGATGAACTGCTTTAAGTGTTTTGAGAGTTGGGTGGTCAAAATGGCATAAGCTTGGACAGCCACAACAGAAATTGCCACTGCAGCACTTTATTTGTGACTAAAAGGCCTCCACATGCTGTGACCAGATCTAATTCTCTACCAGAGGAGGAATTTGTGGGAATGGAGGGAAAAGAGCAGGTGGTAACTCTTGCTTAAGACACAGCGTTGCTATGTTCCCTTCAGAGGAAGACTTAATATTTAACATTCACAGAAGCCTGTTGGTGATTATCCAGTGAAAAAAGAAGTGTTGTTTTTACTTCTCAGGAGCATGAAAATTTCACAAATGTAAAATTAACAACTCCTTTTCAGCAAGGCTACAGAGCATTCTAACACAGCTCCCACACCAGCTGCATTCAGAACCCACATGTCTGATGTGAAATCAGTCCAGAAGCATCAGGGTGAAGATGCATCAACTACTTCCTCTTGTGCACAATCTTCAAACATTATCAGTACTGATCTTTCCTTCCAGTCAGAGAAAAATTTATACCATCTCCAGAATCTTAAGTAAGAGAGGCCAAAAGAGCCAGTCTTCCAGTTGCCAGAAACACAACACAACCTTGCTATGGACAGGCTTCTGTCACAGCAGATTTTCAGCCCTATTGAAAAAGAAGGCAAGGAGCTTTGCTGTACTTGTGTTCAGAAAGGCATGAAATATGCCTTTCTATTTGATGTGGGATATCAAAGCAGGGTTAATTTACAAGTTGCCCCAACAGAATACGACCATGAACATGACCCTAGCCCAATCCTTAACATGAGTACATGTGCATGACTGACATAACTCCCTCCAAGGGATTTAAAAGAGTAGAAAACTGGAAGCAGAGAGAAGCTTCCCTTATTCCAAAGGGCTTAGAATAGATGCAAATCTCAAAATGTTCATCAGTGCTTTTCCTCAGTACTGACCTTACCACTGAAGCACCAGGGCAATTTGGGAAAGCTGCTGAAGACAAGCTGTTAAATCAACCGCAGAATGTCTTAGCAGAATACACCAGGTTTTTCCCCTCTCCTACCTTCCTACACAACACAAGCCTGCAGGCAGTGTTTCACTGAGCAGCAAGTCCAGAGTAAAGCTAAAAAGAAATCTTATAAGATAAAGAGCAGGAATAAATAGTTAAAGAGGGTCAGTTTTCCCTGGTTATTCCTCATCAATAGTAAAGCTGTAAGCTAAGGAGATGCATCCTTAACCTGCAGAGCTGACTGCCAGACCTTTTCCATTCTGAACTCTAATGTAACTATTAAATGAAGTCATTCACTAACATCACAGATACTATGCAGAAGTCGCCACTTAGGACTGCTTTGCTTTTGAGTGACTTCTTCCTCTGCTTGCAGATCATGTTAAGTAGATTATCAAGTCTGGCAAACTGGTGACATTGCTATGGATTTGATAGTGTACTGGTATACCACAACACAGATAAGACAAACAAAAAAAAATCCCTTGTTATTCTTAAGTAGAATTCCAGTAGAATTCTTTATTTCAGCTAGAATTTATTTTTTCCTCAGCTTAGCTTCATTAGTCAGTATAATTTATAACAGGAAGAGTCAGTGGTTGAGCTGCTTGAAGGCTGTCTATGGAGTTCAGTGGTTTTGGCAAGGAAAAAAGTTTGTAACTGCTTGGCAGAGGCCCGATTTTAAAGAATACTCACCAAAAATTAAGACACATGGTTACATGCTATACCAGGCACAAGTTACATGCTGCACTTTGTTTCCAAATAAAAGAGAAAATGTGAGTTACTTACTTGCCATTTTTTTAGAAATGAAGAGGGAGTTGACTGACTACAAAACCTAGAGCGGTGAGATACTTCAGACAGCTTTAGCTGAAGATGATGAAGTCCGCAAAGCAAAAGCACCTTTTTTATTCCTATGGCAGGCCTGACTGGCTGTGCAAGTCTGAGAGCAGGATTAAGGCCCATAATTTCCATGGATGGGTTTATTATTTGCACATGTAATTCCATAAAAACCCTTAAGCAGATGATGGTTCTCTACTAACCTGCCCCAAATTCAGTGCACGCAGCTTACAGCACCGAAGCTGCATATTCTCACAGTAATTTTCCACCTCTCCAATAAGCAGATGTCTTCTAAGTAACCTCCAAGTTCCTGCAACTTGCTTTTTTTTCCCCCCCTCAATATTCCATCTTGTACCCAGGATTAAAGTCAATTTATACCTGCATTATTTATTAACATTTCTGTTTAGACCTACCTAGGATATTGGCAAAGCTCCAAGATAAGCAACTAGATTCAAACTCTGAATTCCTGATTTAAGTAGAATGTATTTGTGTTTATTTATAGCCACCACATCAATTTTATCTGATGATTTATATAAGTCAGGTCCGAGTCATCTCTGTGGAACTCAGAGTCTGCATCCATGTTTATCAGCTTTGAACTTGCAGAATAAGGATGGTGGAGTCAGTAGGGTCAGTATTTGCAAAGCAGGTTGCTGAGCTGCTTTCCAGAATGGTAACAATTTAATAGGTGTGCTTAATAGGTCTGCTTAATTTAATAGGTGTGCTTCTTCCTAATTCTAGCCATGACACCTGCAATGTTACACCATTTTACAGTTGCCAAAGAATTTCTAGCAATGACTAGAGATTCTCTAATCAGAGAAACACTGCCCCAAAGGAACAGTATTCCAAGTATCTGCCATCACAGACAGGCAAGTACCTTTTTCCACATCAGGAGCTTTCTGCCCAAATTCAAAGTAATTTCTAAACACTTCCTATACACATCAATTGCTGTAAAAGAAGCAAGCTGTACTCTGAATCTCCACTTTGCCACTTGGCTGTTCAAGTCCTATGAGAAGCTACTTGTACTATACAGGATGCAAACATGCAAAATGCACTTTCACCCTCACTCGCATCCTGCAGAGGTCAATTTCTGAGGAAGCAGTGTTAACTGATACTGTTATCACTAAATTATACACAGAACACAACAAAATGAAGGTCTGGGAAAATTCCAAATACCAAGAGACAATCTTTCTAATAGGGAAAAAAAAAAACAAAGAAGATTCTCCTCACACCAAGGGACACTGCAGTACCATGGTCATTTCAATGGACTCTTGTATGTCATCTAAACAAAACAGACTTGTCTTGGTGACAGGTTTTGTCACCTCTGTCAACCCAACCCTGAGGCTTGATCTCCTATCATTTTCTCCACATGCTGGGGGAAAAGGGATTATGGCAGAACTGTACAGACATTGCTGCAGGGAAAGGGACAGTTGAATGCCAAGGGCTCAGAGGAAAAGATAAAATGGTTTTCCCTGACAATAGGCTTTAAACCAATTTCCATCTTCCCTACATGCTCAACTCACTTGATCTGTTTTCCAAGGAAGACTCATTCCAACACAGGGCAGCCTCCCCAGATGGCCAACCAGCCAAGTACACCGAGGAATACACCACATCTAACACAGAGGAGTTTTCAGGGCTTATGGAGGATGAATTTTAGAGCACACCTGCACAAAATAGAGGAGAGGGAACAGTCCAATGACAGGTCTGGCTTATGCACCTCTTTCAATTTCAGGTATTGACAGTACCATGGCGTCGGGCAGTCTCGGGGCAGAAGAGTTACTCAACACTGGTCTGTGGGGATCACCTAAGAGAAGGGAAAGGTGTGTCAACACAACCTGACAGCTACAGAGCAGCTGACAAGAGCAAACAATACAAGAACAGACACTGGGTCGCCATGGAGTGCCAGGAGAAGATAGTTACAGTCAGACTAACAGGCTCCAGACTACACCCAGGTCAGTGCTATCCAGCAGGAGCCAAGGAAGGTTCAGGCATCAAGATAATCTTGCCACTGCCGTAAAAGGAACGGAATTAATGACCACCAGCATTAAGACCACAGCTTTGTGAAAGGTCAAATACATGCTTCCTGCCAAGAAAGAGACCCTGCCCTCTCAGTGACATCAACAGCATCCAGTAAAGCTTCCCACTAGTCTTCCTCCGCTGCAACAAGCTCCAGTTCTCATGGTGTTGTCAACTCAGAGACACAAAATTGTACACTAGGTGACAGCTCCCATCCACCCTGGCAGGCCAGCTAAACTTACACTAGTCACCAACATGAAATAAGAAGAGGACAGTGCTCAAAGTGTTGCTGCTTTGCTCATAAACCTTAGAAGGATTTAGTTTCTCCTCACCAGCCTGAGAAGGAATCATTGGTGTACAGTTTCTCTAATTCTCAATCGACTTCTGCACTACTGAGACCACATAGACAAAATAACAGCAGAGAGGAAAAGGAGAGGAAGAGGCACTTTTTCACCTTAAATCACATTGCTGTTCTATGCTAGCCCAAGAAAAGTTTTGTTTGTGTTTTGTGCTTAATTTTCCTGCCACATTACGGTGACCACTTGAATTCACTGCACTTGCTGGACCTGTAGGCTCAGAGCTTTGAATGTATCCACCCAAAGAACATCCTTGACCTCTAGGACTGTTTGCCACAGCACAGCATTCTCTGCATCATGGCTTCGGGTGCTTACTGGCTATGTGCCTATTCAGAAAAATATTTTGCTTACTCAGTGAAGCACCTTTATGAAAGTATCCTGAAGGACAACAAATGAGTTGGAATTCTGCCTGAACCAGCAAGTGTTTCTGCAGGCCATGCTCCCCTCTGGCTGTGTCCCTGCTCTAGGAGGAGCAGAGAGAGCAGACATGGATGTCTGAGACCTCCAAGTACCCCAGTGGATGCCCTTAGAAAGGACAGACTTAATGGCTATGAAAAGTAAAGTTCAGTCCATACTTACAAAAATGTATCAGCACAGTTAAGCTAAGGTAAAGATATGTCCCTGCTCATTATAGAGTGGTTGGACTAGATAACCTTTAAAGGCTTCTTCCAACCCAAACTATTCTACGACTGTGCTAGTTTGTGTTTCCCTTATCTAGTCTTAGAGGCACAGAAGTGAATTAGATGAGAATCATATTCCAAGAGCCTCTTAATGCTGCTTTAAAAAATCAGTGAAAATATAAGCAGAGACACTTTCAGGCATCATGAAGAATCCCCATCTGATTCAAAGTCTTCCAGTAGGAATTACCCAACTGGATTGATCACACTCAGCTCTTGAAGGGTTCAGCAATCTGGCAGAAGCAGGCATTGTTTTAAGGGTGCATTGGGAACTGCTGAGTGCTGTGCAGGTGCTATGCTAGTGTAACAGAGATCAGTATGTGCTTCTGCTCTGGTCAAGAAGCAGCAGTGAGACCATGACTGCTCAGAGTAATGGTTTGGTTGTTTGGGGGACTATCCTCAGTTTAAAGGAACAACATCTTTCCTGGCTTTGCTTTTATATTTTTCATAGACATGAAGAATTGCTGTGAAGTGTCCCTGGGACCAGAACTGGAAGATGCACTAGGTTAATGGTATCTCTGTGAGGAAACTGAAATAGAACAAATATATAACCCATGCAAGTATCAAGTCTAGTTATTTATCTTTAAAATCCACATTTACAGTAGCTGTACCCATTCTCTAGCCTGTAAAAACAGACAGGCTCTCCAGGGTAACAGGTTATGTCTCTTTCAGATAATGCTTTATCAGACTAGATTGTGTCTGCATCCTCATAGGATATCCTCTGATCTCTCTCAATCTAACCTCTCCAGAAGAATTCTGACACTTAGAAGTAAAAAACATCCTTCCAGATTGGTTGAACTCAGAAGCCCAGAGGCCCCACACTGGTAAATACCTGAAGAAACAGAAAAATGTCTCTGCAGACCAGAAAGGCTGCAGGAAGAGAATACAGCCCAGAAATTCAGTGGCATTTATGGGGACACAGAAGATAATTTCACACTTCTGCCTCATTCCACTACAAATACTGTTCATCAGCCAGGGTGCAACAGTAGCAGGCAGATGGTGAGAAGTTAGGCCTTGAAAGCAGATGAACCACAGAGAAACGTAATGCCAAGTTGAGTTTTCAAGCCCAAGTTTCCTTTATTGTCCAGACAGACTGTCTACTTTCCCCTCCTATATGGCTACAAAGGGATGGAAAATATTGAATGCATCACTGTAATGAGAGAGCACATGATGGAGTTATCTTCACCATGACTGATCTGTAGACACACACAAAGCAGACTTTCAATACAACAACTGCTACTCTTAGACAAGAAGTAGCAGGGGGAAAGACACATACTCAATCCCTTCCCTACACACCAGAGAGCTCAGCAGCAGGCTTATCAACACACCTCAATAAGGTGCAAACCACATTGCACTAATGTATTAATCTCCTCCCTCACTCTTATGATTCAAAATTCTTTTGATTTAGGAAAAGTAATTTGTAATAAATGGCAAAAGTCACTTAGTAACCCCCCATGCTCTAAGCACACAGTTACACCACCAGCCATTTGGAGGATTAAGGCATGCAAATACATAAAGTATGAACTCTCAAAATGCCTGCAAGAGCTTTTGTTTACAAGCAACCAGAAACACAGCATCTAAATAATTTGTATAAATCCTCAGTCCCTGTGTGAACACACCCAGCTATCTGAGTTTCAGCCATGGGCTCTACTTGGCTATAGAGCAGCAGTGTTTCTGTATTCAGGGTGCCTGAATTATGAAGAAGAATGAGTTAGCCTTGAAGCAAAGTCTGTTTCTTTCATCAGTTTCTAATTAATGGCTACAGATAAAACAAATGGAGAGCTTCTTTTATCCTCATGCTGTGTTGGTGAAGGCAACATTAAAAGATTACATTGATAAACTAACTGAACAGACAGGGTACTGGGAGCCACACTAGGATCTCTTTCCACCAGAAATTTCCCAACTGGGTTACAAGGACCAAGCACCACAAAGGGAGACAAGAACAGCATCAGCCTGACTGGACAATGCACATGCACACATTGCCTTCACTTCGGACTCATTAGTCCATGGCCAATTCCAGCAGTTTTGGTCTTCAGATCGCTCAAAACAGACACTTGGCAATAACCTGGTAAAGTGGAAGTTTTTAAAGTAAGCTTTCAGATAAGTTGCTTGACTGATGTTTCAGTCTTTCAGTTTTGTGGAGGTAGCAGAGATTGTCCTTTGCTGCATCATTGGCTGTTGCTATTTTGACCACAAAGGCATCACTAAAAAGATGTCACATTCTTTAACATCTTTCCATTTCATGTTTAGGCATGTTTTCATTTTCATCTAAAAAGAGGCTGTATGAAACCTGATACACTAAGAAAACCAAGTGATGCCTCTCCCCTTACCTCAATCTAGGAAAAACAGTGTGTGACTGAAATGCTGTCATTTAACACATTTAGCAAGTCAACTATTGAAAGACCAACAAGACAGTGTTCAAGAGACATTTTTACTAAGACACTTCAAACTCCAACTCCTGCATGATTCACTTTGCCCCTTTTCAGCAGATCTAATAATACCACAATACACAGCATCATTATAACATACCAGATTCTAGTCTTTGCTGATTTTAATTTCTTTGTTAAGCATGCATCATTCAGGCTGAAGCCTTCACAGAACCTGAGATTACTCTGAAATTCAGCTTCATCAGAGAGCCAACAGCATCCTGTAGTCTACCAGGCCCAGAGAGCCAGCACAGATTAAAAGTATCTTAACCACCAGTCTCTTGTGCTTGCAGCTCACTAGTGGCTCTGCCTTCAGCTGCAGATCTGTTACAAACACACATCAAAACCCAGAGTGATCAACACATCAAGAAAGATCCCTTTGTCCACCATCTCCTATGCACCATTTTCACTTTCAGTTGGGCAAAATGCCTTACACAGGAATCCAAGACAAAGCCTTGAATGTGTTACTTTAAGGTACCAACATCTGTGACACACCTGGTTCTAATTTAATCATTACAAATCTGACATCTGCAGGCATAAACAGTGTCATTTTGGCCATCTAGAAAAGCTACTGCTAAATAGGAGCTTTTATGTGTAGCTCTGTGACAGTTACTCAAACTGTCAGATTTTAGGTTCTACCTTCTCATAACTCCAAGTTTTATTCAACAGTATTCTTGATCATGCTGTTTTTTCCCTGAGAATTTCAGGACATTTCCCTAACTTTGTCCTGCAGTCAAACTGTTGTCAACCACAGAAAAAGCAAGAAGTTGTTTGCAAAGAAGATTTATTATTTCATCCTTTTTCAATAGCAGAAGCAGGGCTATTTTAGGAAGGGAAGAAAAAAACAAAAGCCAAAACAAAACCACAACACCCAAAACCCCAGCCAGCCAGAGTTGCACAGGCAGGTAGCTGTACCACTGGCCAAGTTCACTTCTCAGATTTCAAGAATGCCCCTTCTCATCCTATGGCTCATATTTTTCAGGCACTATCTTGGTTGTTCAAACCAACTTCTCACAGAAAGCCAAACTTCCAAGTACCAAGCACTCAACCCTTCCTAAAACCCGGTACTTTCCCAGGTACACTGGACTATAGAGAAAACCAAAAGCACCTCTTGCAGAAACACTGTTCTACACAGCCCTGCACATCCACAGAGCCCAGCACCTTCCCTGCTTTCTTCGACGTGCACTGATCACTTCCATACTCCAATTACCTCTGTTTACAACTCAGTGACTCATGTTAGATTGCACTGCTCTTTCTACAGTGCAAAATCTGACAGATTGAAATGATTTGAATCTCATTTCTCTCTCCTTGAGGAACATTATGTTTGCCAGTTCACCACAACACTTTTAATAATCCATATCACAGTATAATGCTGTAAAGTCAGAAAATGAGGAAGACCTGTGTTTTCCAGAAGATATTCTTTATAGACAGAACATAGCTGTGCCAAACCTTCTCCATAAAAACCTTAAGCCCTTTAGAGCAGCCACACTTACTATTTGATTCCCAAATTCAAGAAAGCATTTGAGATGACAGGAGAAAAAAAGCCAATAAAAACCTTTTAGTGAAGGAATAAACCCACAACACATTTTTATAATATCTGAAATCCTATGCTAAGACTTCCAAAGGCAAAATTATTTAAGCCATTACTGGAAGAGAGAAAAAAAAAATAGAAAGGAAAAAGCCCACTAACTTCAGTGAACAATTTGTCTATCCCTGAACATTCATAGTACAGGGTACTGACTATTTTGGCATGCTGTCTCCCAAGAGGAAAAGCAATGGGAGGAAAATTCATTTGCTCTGTCATGCACAATGAAGCAACTGCTCATCTCAGGCAGTCACATTTTATTATGCTCTATCAAAGTGTAACACAGAATTTTCAGCATGAAGAAAACCTTCATGCTCTACTTTGAAGAGCCCAGAGGCTCCATCTTTGGCAGTCATATGTTTAAATGTTCAATTTAAGCCAAAAAAGGACAATATGGAAGGCAATTAAAGCATTTTTTAAATTGAAAAGCATCTCCTCTCGGACGCAAGGCAGATTAAGGTGATGTTTCAGGATCAGACTATGATGTCTAACAGTGTCTGCATCTGAAGAAGGAAAAGGAAAGATAATCCAGTCCTCAGAGGGAATTCTCTTCTGTAGAAGTTATGTACAAGACCAGGACCTGGGCTAACACTGCTCCACAAAAACATCTTAGTATCAAACCCACTTTAGGATGCACTGCTCCCTTCAAAGTCCACAGGGAATAGGTACCTAAAGATTTGTAACACTTGGAGCCAAGTCACATTTCAAAAAGCTTCCTTCCTCTCTCCCCATATTTACTCATTCTCTGGCAGAGTGTCTGTCTTGATTCTTTTTACACTGACCTAAATGCTTCACCATAGGCAGCAGACAGGTACCAGAGGCCCTCCCTCAGGCAATACAGAGCTCAGAAAGGGATCATTCCGTGTAGAACGTTAGCATTACAAAGCACAGCACGACCAACATCAGGGATCACTTTTGGCATGAGAAAGAGATCAGAGAATTGTCTCAAGCCTTCCCAACATGCCATATGCACAAAGAAAGGAAAGTACAACTATCAGACACGCAATATTAAGTCCACTGAGACCTTAAAAGTGATCAAACTCTAAGTTTATGGTGGATGCAGACAATCAAGGCTATACTATGAAGCACTGTAGAATAATACTGATTTTTAATATTTGGTTGACTTAGTTTTCTAAGCAATTTGCCTTTTGAAAGAATATAAGCATTATGCCATGAGCAGTTACTTCAGAGACAGAATTTCTTTGCTTTCCTTTTAGAATTCACCTATCTGAGGTGTTATCTGCCCAAAAGGCAGAGAAGATTAAAAAAAAAAAAAGGAGTAAAATATTTAGACTTTCTCCATTGACTTAACCAAGGCTAAAGACAAATTTCATTCTCTTTGGCTATCTACTTGTTCAAAGGCTGTGTTGACCTCTGCCCCCCCTACATTAAATTATATGCATCTTCTTGACTTCTAAAAAACCAAAGTTCCAAAGGACTATTTAAATGCAACTTCTCTATTTATTTATAAAAGGACTTTTCACTACACACAACTCTCCTGTGCCTTTACTGAGTTTCAGAATATAATTCGCTCTGGAGAAAATACAATGTTAGTATGGCAGATGTTAAGTGGCTGAAGGTAAGAGGAAGAGCATTTCACATGAGGCAGGAAAACCAAGTAAATCTTCTGAGAATATTGTTAGCTACTGAAAAGAGATATAGTTTTTCAGATACCACGGAGGCTCAACTCTGAAGTCAGTGGAACGGCAGTAATACAATGCTTGAGAAATTTTTTTTCTCCAAATAGGACCTTAAAAATTCTTCCTAAGAAGCAATCTTCCTGAAGGCTTCCTAGCTTAGTCACCCAGAAAACAGAAGTGGTTTCCACTTTACAAGGTCTCTATTTCTCATACTCTTGCCTGGCTTAAAAATGGGAAGACCAGATTGCTCCAGCCTAACATCCCCATCTTTGCAAGCCACCAGTGTCTCAACACTAATTTGGGAGGTGCAAATGCATGGCCAAATGCATTCATTGCTGATTCAGTATGTGGCTTCCCTGCTCTTTCTGGGATGCATTCACCATGCAGAGTCCAATGGGAGCAGATGTGTTTCCCCAAAACTACAAGGACAGGGCCCAAGCTCCAGTGCCTAAAGCCTTTGCTGCTGCTGAAATGCCATACAGAGATAATCCCCACAAACTGCAGAGTAACCTTACAGCTGGAGCCAAGTGCCAAGGGCAGGTATGTTCAACCCTATCACAGCCACACACAGGCACCAGCCCTGCTTCCAACACACCTCAGACCAGCAGAGTAACATTTCCCTTCATTTTAGGTATAGTGAATTAAAAAAAAAAAAAGCATGCCGCTAAAAAAAAACATCTCCATCCTTCAGCAAAGCCTGGAGAAAACATTTACATTCCTACTTGCTCAAATACACAGTGCATGCAGCACTAGCAGTGGCATACATGGCCCCAGGAGAGCAGAAAAAAGCAAGGGAATGTGCAAAACTTTCTCAAACCCAACCATTAGGAAAGGTTTGCTGACACATGCACATAAAGCTCTACACCCTCAGCTCAGTGACAGACATCCTGCAGCACTCTGAACATGCCACAGGCACATGAGGACCAACAGGCCCAGAGCTAAAGCAGGGGAAGGAAGGCAGAAGATGGTAAGCTGGCTGTGGTCCCTGACACCCTCTGGGGGCTGCAACAAAAGCACCAACTCCCCTGCAATATGAAGCACCCTTGAAAATGTAAGCCTTGAAACAACTGGCAGTGCTACCCCACTGCAGTACCTTTGGTTATCTGCAAAGGAAAACCTGAGCCGAGAGCTGCCCTGGGAGCAGTGGAGTCCTGCTGAGGTGAGCTACCACTTCAGCAGCCTGGCACAGCGAGCTGGGGCCCAACCACCTCCAGAATTAGCTCCAGCACACTGGATTCATCCATCCTGCAAGTCCAGACTAATAGAGAGACAGAGTGGTAAAGACAGGGTATAGCCCTGTTACTGATGCAAAGAGCACTGCCATGCTCACCTGATTTGCACATTTTGGGACCTTCACCAAGTCTCTGCTCTGCCTAAATCCTCTGTCTGCTAGTTCTCACTACCCTAAAGTGAAGCAGCCTGCCTGGAGTTAACAAATCCTTTGACCAGCTTAGAGAGAGTCTTGGCTGTTACATCTCCTCATTCCAGAATATTTCCATGACATGATTCAGTTATTTCTGTTCCTAACCATGAAAATAAATATGGGGCTGATCTCATTAAAATCTCCCAGAGCCTTTGATGTAATTTTAATACATTACCACACTTCTGTTCTTACAGCTCTCTTGGGCTGAAGTGACACAGTTTTCCAACTGCTCTACCAAAGCAGGCTGTAACACAGGTTGGTGTGAGTCAGCTCTCCCCGCACACAGCAAAGCACAGTGATCTTTTTTAATGTTTTAATTCTCAACACAGTCTTCTCTGCTTAATATTCACTATTTCCTCTGCTGGGGAATAAGACCTGCAGGTGCTTTACCCGATAGGTGGCTGTGCAAGAGCTAAACCCTAAAGCTGCTCTTTGCCAGCTTCTTCCAGAGCCCTTTTTCTGCACACCTTCTCACACCCCTGAAACTCTCAGAAGCAGCAAAATCACTCCCTTCCTGTAGCAGAACAACACAGGACAACAGCAAAATAAGCTTAGCCAAGCTATCAACCATTGAAAGGCAATTTTTTGGGGACTAACCCTCTCCACTCACTTTGGGTAGAGTTAAATATGAAGCAGAATGAACACCACTACTCTCAAGCATCTGTATTCAGTCACCTTTTGCATTCATTCTGCTTTGAATGCTCTGAAACACAACATGCTAATACTCCACAGCTGTTTCTTAAAAAAAAAAAGAAAAAGAAAGGCAAAAACCAGCAACCAAAACAAACTTCTGCCAAAAGAAAACAATTAAAAACACCATTGGGATTTAACCGCTCTGAAAATGCAGTTCTCACTTGCCTCTTGCAAGAGACAAGTCCTTAAAATAGGCTCTTTCTTAAAAGTAAAGACACCCTACAAGGCACACCTAGATCATCCCATTTCCCAATAGGATTTTGAGGTGAAAACACACCCAAAGTTAACACACAAAATATAGGGTTTGGATATCAAAGAATAATTAAGAAAAAAACATCGAATCATTGGAAAATACTATTAGGGAAACAACACTGGAGAGGGAAGCAAAACACACAACAAGACTGACCTGCAGGGTAGCCAGCAAGGTCATCCATTGCAGTGCCACCCAGAAAGTGTGAGGCTGGGGGCAGGGGTAGAGGCACATTTGCAAAACTAGTTTGTTTGTCAGACTGAAAACATCAGAACGCACGTTTTCATCTCCAATTGCAAGGACAAAAGTGAGAAATGTTATTGCATGTTCACTTCACTTGATGTCACATCTTGCCAGTCAGTTCAGTGGCTGTCACTGTAGGATATCACATCCCTTAATTCCATTCTGTGCTGTGGCAGTGGTCTGTTCTCTAGCTAAGCTGCAGCAAGGAGACTCTGCAGTAACAACACATTGCCTCAATTTCCTTTTCCGCAAGGAAAGGCATCAATATTTTATGATGAAAATTCCTGGCTCACAGTCCTATAGTTTTGTACAGCTGATCTTTGCAGCAGTTCACATAATGATGCTGCTTCTGACCCCCAGTCTATGTGAAGGGCAGTTAAGCTTTAACTATTCCACATTTTCAAAGAATTGAGGATTATTTACTAGTGTTTCCATTCTTTGATGCGAAGCCATAAAGCTCCCAAATTGTCCAGACAGAAGACGACTCTAGCACTGAGGAACAGTTAACCACATCCTCCTTTTGAGGCCTCAGCAAAAAGCTGAGTTTAAGTAGAACAGTTTTATAGATGGGAGTATTATAATAAGCATTACAGGACATGAAGGAAACAGGGGGAAGCTGGTGTCCTGGAACTGACTTGAGGCTCCCAGCATGAAAGGGAGTCACAAGTACAACCCTCAAAAGCCACAAGAACCACTCTTCTGCATGTGAGGATTTCA
Source organism: Dicaeum eximium (assembly GCA_013396995.1). Lineage (NCBI taxonomy): Eukaryota > Metazoa > Chordata > Aves > Passeriformes > Dicaeidae > Dicaeum > Dicaeum eximium. Next base: position 1,239,737 of record VWZP01001962.1, read on the forward strand.
CATTCCAATCTGAAGACCCTCTTGCCCTATGGAAGTGATTGACTGTCACAGCTATAGAAAAGAGCCGATGACACACATGGAAAAGGAATAATTTAGCCAACAGATCTTTATATATCTGCTAAATATCCCTGAGCCTTATTTATTGACACAGTCACATCCATACCACCCAGGACACAGCAGTGTAGCTCTGTACATGCCATACTCTAAGCACAATCAAGGATGTTTTGATCCACAACTATTCCGAGACTAATACTTTCCCAGTGCTGTTTTAGGGCATTGCTTCAGTTCAAATCACCTGAGGCTTCTGTACATATCACACGTACCAGGGGCTCCCAAGGAAACATGCAATTTGTATCAGTAAAATCACTCTTTTGCTGGCCAAACTCAATCCAGGTCTCTAAATGGAGAAAACTGAAGCATTATGAAAATATTGCCTGCCCATCTAACTGTATTTATACCAATACATACAAATATCTTCCCTGACTCATTTCCCATCTTGACATGAAACATTAGCAAGTAGTTAATGTCAACCAAGCTTAAAAGGTCAGTAGTTATTTGCTCAGCATTTAAAAGGATCCCAAATTTTTCACAGAATGTTGCTGTGTCTTCTCCATACAGGCCAGTAATGCAGTGAATTCTGCTCTGATACAAGATTTCAGAAGCTTTTTTGTTGCTCTTGCTGTTGTTTTTAAAGAAAGGAGTCTCCAAACAGAGATCATACAACCTGGAGAAAATTATCAGCCAACACGTGTCTTCTCAAACTCGAAACACTTTTCACTCTTACTTCTGAATCAAGTCCTTTAACTAAATCTCCAGGCTCTTAAAAAGGGCCTTAAAATTGTGACAGAGTGTTTTCTTCACATTTTTCAAAAAAAGGAAATTACAGAAAAGTAATTTGTGCAAACAGCATTAGTCAAATACAGTACTGCTTGCAGTTTTCAGCCTTTTCAGACAGCTCAAAAAGATTCAGCAGGCTTCCCTTGGTGTCACGCACCCAAAGCTTCCTCAGCGTTTAGCTTCTTTTTCTGCCTTACCTCTCTGCTATTTTTCTACTCAGAAAAATACTCACAAAAATCACCAAAGAAACCTCTGCATGTTGCAAGCTGGGGCATGAAGTCATGGAGAGGTATCTGGTCACCATCAGGCAACTGTTCCCAGAAAATAAACTGTATTCTTATGTTTTTATTCAAGAACAAACTGTATTACTTTTATCAATGTCCACCATCCCAAATGTTATCAGGCAGGTCTAGCAGGTCTGTGTACAAAACTTTGTGAGCAAAAAGTATTCTTCAGCAGCACCACAAAGAACTGCAAACAAGTCACATTTTGCGAGGCTGGGCTCTGCTCTTGGTAAGGGTGAGAAGCATCTGCAGATCAGTGAAACTGGGACACAAAAGCCGAAGTGAAGAGAAGTTGAGCAGAGTTAGGCTGAACCCTTGGACTGGAGGGCAAGTGCTCATTAACAAGGGGAACAACTTGGGAACAACTTGTTACTTCCTACCTGCCTTATTCCAAATCTCCCACGCCCCAAGAACTAACTCTCACTTGGAAATCGGAAAAAATCCCCGCAAGGCAGGGAATGTGCTGGGGGAGGCACAAGTGAGGGAAAACAAACCCCGGACGGCTGGGGCCTAGTGGCCCACATGCGGCTTAGATGAAGGTAGAAGTTTTAATTTTACTTCCATGGATTTTAACAGCAGTAAGAGCCAGGGCTTACTCAATTGGGATTCCTAAAAATAGCACTTGCCTAAGTAACCACACAGGACCACATGGGGCTCTATTTTCCTTAACTAGCTTTTGATCTAATGGAATTCTTCAGTTAAGTAAAAGAAACGGGGTCTTTGTGGTGAAAGCACATGACCAGGAGTTAGGAAAACTGCCTTCTCCTCCACACTGCTACAGATTTGTTGTTTAGTCTTTCATGCAAAACAATGTAGCTCTTAAAGTACCTTTCCACCTCAGACCCAAACCTGTGACTGCATTTAAAAGCTGAAACATCCGTGCCAGCTTTGCTCCTTCCAGGCAGCCATGCAGCCAGAGCTCAGTGTGGGACACAGGCTCCATCCATGAGCCACACAAGCATTCAAGCAATTAGCCTGGTTGCACTCCACACCTCAGAGCTACACTGGCTGCAACAGGGCTGAGGTAAGAAAAGTTTTGGTATGTCTGTGCACTGCATTTATCTTTCTGCACTGTCCCCTGCATTTCACTTGCCTCACATAGGAAGTGAAAATGAAGCTTCTCATAGATGTGAGCACAGTGCATTAAGCAGTGGTAGCGAGTTTGTGTAGCACCCAAAGATACTCAGACCCCACAGCAAACCAAGGCAGCTCATGCACCCAACGCAAGGAGGCAGAGCTGCAGCTCAGCGAGGCTGCAGAGCACGAGAGCAGAGCGGAAGCGACACACGCTGGTATTTCAAACAGTCAACAAGCAGCAAGTAACCTGGTAAGACCTCTGAGACCCTGACCAGGATAGACAAGCTCTGCCCTGCCAGAACCAGCTGCTTTCCTAAGTTTGTAGGAGCTGCACCCTTCCACCCTCCCCAGCCACTACGTGAGCTGCTACAGCTGAGGGCTCCGAGATGGGATTCCCCACAGGAGCAGTTTTAGGGAGAAGACACTGGACAGCAAGAGACAAGCTGGAGTGAACCCTAACAGCAAATTAACCCCTTCCCTAACTGCTGGGAAAGTGAGCTGAGCCTAGCACAAAAGGAGGAGACATTTCAGCAGCCACACTGCAGAGAAAGAACATAATACACCTGACAATACATTTAAACAATGCAAAACATCCTTCCCAATGCCTGCAGCAAGTCAGCTCCTATCCTAAAGATCTAACACACTTGGGCCCACAAGCGCTTGCCAAGTTGTCAACATGGCCTTTGATATCAGAAAGCTTTGAAACCCCTGCCTTAAAGGCCAACACTTGCTTCTCCACCCATATTTGAAATGCAAGATGCCTGAAAGCTATAGAACTATTTTAACACTGAACATGCAGGAGTCTACACCGCAGAGCGGACACGTTGGCTGGGAACCGCACTTGGAAAACTAACAAGTCCCCTACTGCTACAATAACCGTAGCTGCGTAACGGAAGACATGCCAGGGATTGCAGGAAGCTCAAGCCTTCCAGCACTTTCTGAAATCTCCATGGGGAGATCAGGCCAAGGAGCACCTTGTTAAAACCTATGCGAAATGCCAGGACAGCAAGGAATGTGGGGCAGGGAGGATAAATTGCCACCGTTTTCCTTAAAAAAAAAACTATCCAGAAAAACCAAACAAAAACAACCCTGCTTAAATCAAGTTTTGCACTAAACTGAGGCGTTATGAGTGTTTGTTTTCGCTCGGGGGGGGGAAAAAGGATAGTCAGTAAAATGTTATTTCCCCACATGTCAACAGAAAACCCATGCATCCCACCCTGCAACTCAAACATTACAGCTACATTCTTTTTTCATCTAGGTGTAATCCATTCTCTATTTTACTTCCTTTTCCAGGGTGTATTGATGTAATTGTGATCTTCCAAAGTCAGAGGACACCTTCTTCAACCCCTTGCATTCTGAGCTTCCTCCCTGACTTCACAGCTGAGCCCACTACAACCCCAGCCATTCTTCAGGCCCCAAAGGACTCCACAGCACGTGAGATGCTGAGACCGTATCGTGCCACAATGCACCAGCTCTGATCGTGATGGAGCACCAAGGCCTCAAATCTACAGCCACTCCAAACTCATGATTTGGCTCACACACAGCAGAGCCATCCACCAAGTGTTTAAAGTACCCTTCTCCCCAGACACGAACAAAACAGGGCAGCACATGTTTCAGTAGGAGTTGAGTCTTCCTACTTTGGCACAGCAATTTAGGAGCTGTAAGACAAGCACTAAGGCTGGTCTGATCCAGCCTTTTACAAGCTTTACATTTCACACTGATGTTATCAGCAAGTAAATCAAGCACATTGCAAGCAGAAGAATTTTTCATATGTTTTTCCTATATGTGTTCCTCTCAACTGAGTGTTCCAGATACATTAATTGTTTTCTAACAGTCATCTTTCCAATTAAGATCTGCTCCTTCCTTCCTTCCTAATTTTGCCAGTAAGTTACACACAATTTAGTTGCTGACATGTTCCAACACAGACAAGAGAAATGATCAGTAGAGATTAAAGCATGCCATACATCAGCCAACTTTTCAAACAACTGACAAACGAAACACAAAACATCTTGAAAGGAGAGGTTTACAGAGATGACAGCTCTCTTATGATGGTTGGCCCCAAGATCATCACCATTTCTGTCAGCTGTCAAAAGTGTTTCGTGTTGCATTTGAAAAAATGGCAATTAAATCCCCAAACACACAAGAGGAGAGCCCACAAATGTTATACCTATACTTCATTCATTCAAATCCAAGCAAGACCATATAGGGTCATCTCTAATATGTACTAAATAGCACCAAAGGAGTTCTGTTCCAGGTTTCAGAGGCACAATCATCGATAAAACTAAGATGAAGATGATGTGCCCTCATGGATTACTTGCATTAACACAAACATCCAAGTTCTGCAGTCCTTAGGCATAAGCACTTTTTAAGGGCCCCAAATCAAGAGCTTGTCTGGTCATAAACATCTTGGTATAGAGGTTGCTATTTTAAGAGACCAGCACCTATGGCTCAACTCCAGATGAGCAGTAAATGAACCATCCACTCAATCCACAAACAGAGTAGCTAGTGGTAGGTTTTGTTTTCAAATAAAGATGCTACTGATTATACATCAGCAAGAAGTCAAGTTGCAAGGCATTAACTAGTATGCTCTCATCTCATTTTCCCACCAGCAACATGATTCTCAGATCCAAGTTTTATTGCTCAATAGCCACAGCTTCTGCCAAAAATCACAAGGGAGCCAGGGGGAGGGGATGGCAAATATGAAATGGGACAACAGCTGTCAAGGTAATTTGATAGCAGCAATGGCTTCTTGAACCAGTGGACACTCTTGAGAATGTGAGCCAAGGCCTCCAGGCATCCACAGAAAAGCCAAGTAAGATAAAGAGCTCGGTGAGAGAGCAGATACAGATGTCTGAGACAGAGGAAAGAACAAAGAAAGCCAAGGCCATCTAACTTCTAAGAACTTCAGTTTTCCAAACAAAAAAAAAAATTCAGAGTAAGTGTCCAAATGAACCCTCCCAGCCATGAAGACAAACCATCTTTTGTTTGAAAAATGTTTGCAAGTTTTCCCAGTACTCTTTCCAAAAACATCTCAAAACTACAACATCCAAACAGAGAAGAGGAGTGAAGAATGAGCTGACAGATTAAAAGATCAAGTCAATAACTCTCTACAGGTTGAAATCTAGCTCAACTTCCACTAACAAGTAGTCACCTGCATCATGAGATTCACATACATAAAACTTAGCACGAGTTGATTCCTAACAGACCAATGCTCACAGTCAAAAGCTGTGTCCATAACACAGAAAATATCCTAAACGAAGCATTATCAGTGGAAACCCTGAAAATTTCCATACTTTTAGTTTAGTTGCTCTGCTAAATGAACCATCCCTTCAGCAATGAGTCATATACTTTGGTGGAACAGTAAGAAGAAAGCTCTTTTGCCTGTGTCTATGTGGCACCTGTTTTGGTAACATGAAATGGATCACAGAGACATGCCAAAAACACAGGTGAGCACCAACAGTAAGGCAGGAACGTGTTAGCTGTGACAAGTGCAGCAGAGGGAGGTCAGATACTTCAGGGATTACTCTCATCAGTAGATTTTACTCTTCTTTTCAGGATAGTTTCCATTGGCTGTATTTTATGCTTTAAACTTCTCCCATGCACTGAACAATTGCAGTTTTCTTACTTTCCCTCTCTTCCCAGGGCTTCTGGATTCTCCTCAAGCACCCCTATATACAGGCTTGTCTCAGCAATCTCACAGGAGTTTGCAATAGCTGGGAGAAAACAAAAAGCAAACAAATGCTCACAGCTTTGTTCAGTATTATTGCCACCTGCTACAGACATGTGACATACCAAGAAACATGTACCCACAGATGCATTTTGGCAGTGATGATGAAGCAGATCAATTGTTTCTTCATGCTGAAGTTAACATTTTGACTGACACTAATGCAGTTAGTAATTTATGTTAAAAACAGCTTATTCTGATAGAGAAATAAAAAAAAAAAAACAACATGACAACAGGCTACCAGAATTTAGCATCAAATTTAAAATCAAACTACAAACCTAGTTTAACATTCGATTATTCTAGTTAGATCAACATCATACTTGGGCAAAGCAGCCCCTGGTTTGTCTAACAGAGGCTGCAGATCTCCCCCAAGCATTGCAGCTTCCTCACCTGACCCTGGAAGGACCATCTACTGCTATTTTTGAAAGCACTTACTAAAAAAGCCCTCACCCAACACAGGAGCTTTTTCCTTAAGTGCTGGTCCTGCAGAGCAGACATCAGACGTGGAAGAGCAGGGTGGCCTCTGCAGGCCTCCTGACCCTCACAGGGACAGATAAAGAGAATCCACAGAATGACTGCCTCGAAGCCAAACAGGTTTAACAGCCCTGCACCATCTCTGAGGCAAAAGACAATTTGCTTGGTATGTCTCAGAGAAAATGTGCCTGTGTTGAGGCATGGGTAATGAGACATCTACCCCATGCCACTTCAAAAGGTTAACAACTCAAAGGCTGCAACACTCTCATCTCCTTGCCTGCAAAGGCTGCCCTGCCTAGTCCCACCATCACTCCCTTTGGCTCCCTGTTCCAACACAAAGGGATTAAAAATTAAGGAAAAATAATTTCATCTAAAACTAGAAATCTACTTCTGTTACTTTTGGTAGCAACTTTTTCAATGACACTTCTGAATTTGCACTTTACTGAAGGTTACCATTCACTCACCTCTTCATTTAGTGAGTCAAAGGAAGAAGAATGAACTAGTCCCCATCCCTGCCTTCCCTGCACAATATAAACTCCTGGGACAGGGGTGAGAAAACGGATCGTGCCTTCACTGTCCCAGTCACATCCACTTTCTGAATGGCACAAGCAGGAAAATTCTCAGCTCCTCCCTTCTGTTCCTATCTCCTGTATCAACTAAAACAGTACAGAGCCAGGTCATTGTGATCACAAGCACAGCACATCTCTTCATGCCAGAAAAAGGGTGCCCTGGATTATGAGTCAACACCAAGCTTTTGCCTAACAGACACTTTAATCAGACATCAGCCACTAATGGAAGCATAAAGAGACACAGTGATAATGGTATCATCAGGACACAGGTCCTGTCAGTTCTGTGTCACGGAGTCAAGTCCACCCTAGGGAACAACCACCAGAGCAGTGACAGAACAGAGTCTGTCAACACCCTCAGAAAAAGCAGGACACACCGAGTGGCACAGCGAGGAAGCTGCCTGCACCACCCTACAGTAGGGTTGGACCATCACAAGGAGAAGTCTTGCACACCCCTTTAATTGCTGACAAATACTGGGTGGGCTGCGCTTTCCCCACATCACATCACTGGTTCGTGAGGGAGCCAACATATTTAAACATACCTGGGTTACCACCTTGTCACCAACAAGAAAAAAGGATTCCAACTCTGGGAATTTAAGCACTAACAGGTTTGTCACTTAAAGACCTGCCTACAAGGTTTTCAGCTCAGAAAAACAGGAAAGTATTTAGTACATAATTATTCTTAAATTGGACATTAGTTTAAGACTGTCTGAAAGCAAAAGTTAAGCAGCACAGGATAAATGGCATCTCTGACACAGTAAAGCAAAAACAACCTATCAAACCACTGTGTCAGTAAGAGGTAAGAAAGCACCCAACAGTTAACTCTACAGCAGCAATTTTATTAGCCATAAAGCTGCACAGAACAGAGCTCTAATGATAGGACATTCACCTTAACAGTCTGTACACACTTGCCTAGTAGATAGCCTCATCTCATCTATCACCGTCTCTTTCTGTTTTTCCTCACCTACTGCCAACAAATAGTGGCAGGCGAACTACACATTGGTCTGAAAAAGGAGAGTGAAAACACTGAAGCCATTCACAGCGAAGTAACTCAGGGCAAGAGAAACAAGATCTGAGTCTTGAGGGGCTGTTAGTCTAAAGAAAGTTTCAATCATCATGCAATGAAGCTATTACATGAACATTAAACCAAACTCCTATTATAGAACATAAATTACAGTAGACAAGCTGCAACATATTGTCTTCCACAAAACCAATTCAGTTGATATAAGGGAAAGGGATAAAAATGAGTCCTCATTCTACAGCAAAGTAATTGAAGCACAAGGAGAGAGCATCACAATCAGCTACAACTTTGGACAGTGCTAGGAAGTCCAAAAGATAAAGCTAACCACTTTATCCTTGCCCAGCTCTCAACTCACTTCAAGCAGTTATGCCCTTGATTTCCTTGGGTCACTTTTTCATTTTAAAGGAGAAAATGCACAAATAGGAAAATTAAGTCTCAGTTTTACAAGGATTTTAAAAAAAAAAAACCAAATCAAGTTTGTTCCTATTTGTAAGAACTTGTGCATCTGGTCTTATCTTGAGGATTTTTTCTAATGTCCCAGTCATCCTCAAAGTCACAAAAAACACTGAGATGAGAATTCCTTTTGTTAGGAGAATTGTTCACAAGCATTACCACAGCAAGAGTTTTTCCTCCCAGGAAATACATGCTACCTCTAACTGTAAGAGTGCATGTTTAATCACAGCACACACTCATTCCTTGTCACAACTACTAACTTCAGCACTGGAGAGGATGGTTAAGATGATCTCATTTCTTTAAAGAATCTTTGGAGTTTAAAGCATTTCACTCCCTCCTAAATGTTCGCTCTAAAAACAGGAAACTGCTGTGCCAGTGCTTTTCAAAGGAAATTGACCCAGGCACCACTAAAATCCCCAAGTCTATCAGCTTCTTCATGGTGGCTCTTTGCTCAGCATCCTCCTTTAAACCTTTCAAGCACTGCTCCAGGCAACTCTTTCTATTGCTCAAGAGGTGGATTCAAGTAGAAAACGGAGTACCTAGAAACAGCCTCCAATATTTTTAAGTGTGTTTCCAGGAAGAGATAATCAGGTAGTGGGAACAATGGCAAACAACAGAGCATCATCAATACAAACTTGGTAAAAGACATTTTCTCAATTTCTCTAACCCATGCTTGGATTAAGACAGTCCACATAGTTATTACTACCAGGATGGCTGCATGTCTGTCTGAAAAAAGCATGTACTGATCTCTCTGGAAAGTCAAATAATTTAAATACAAACCATCAGGAATTACAGCTAGACAACTTCCCCCTTTCTGAATATTTTCCTTGGAACTTCTTGGTCGGAGACTGTGCATTGCATAGGGCTCAGAAAGCTATTACTCTTGGAAGCTATAGTCCCAAATTCTTTCCTTTACTGGAAGATGTGAGGTTGATGATTTGCAAAGAAGAAATGTATTAAAGCCTCTTACCACTGGACCACGTTCAAACAGCAGGCAAGCAGCAAATTTAAACCCCGTTTCCAGGCCAGGAATCAGAAATGAAAATGTCCTCAACACTAAAATGTGTGCGTGTCTTCACTCTACCCCACATGCTTCTGCAGTGTCTCTCTCATAATAAAACAAGGCTTGTTCAAAGACTACAGCAAAGACTGGAAAATTCAAAACAGCTGCTCTGGAAAGGAGAAAAAAAAACATTAATAGAATCGAGCCATTGACATCAGAGCTCTCCTGTTAGACCTCTCATCCCATGCACAGCAAATGTTCCCATGCAGAGAGGAGCACAGACTGGCATTCCCATCCATGGTGCATCACACAGCACAGGGAAACCTTCATCCCCACCCTTAACCCCAGGGGCATTGAAGAAAGCAGGAAAAAAAGAAAGCTACTCTATTTGCTTGCTCCTTGACTGCACACACCACAACTGCATTCACAGGTTCAACTCTATGACTGGCATCAAGCAACAGATTGCTGTAGTTCTTGGAGCCTGCATCCAGTAGGTAATTAAGTTTTTTCACTGCCACAGCTGCCTTCCTCAAGCTCTAACCTCAGGGGATTCCCACACTGGGAAGCTTCACCCCCCACCAAGATTGCCTACAGGGTGAACCTTCCAACTTCTCCATTTCCAGGTTCTCCTTGGGAGCCTTCAGACAACCAACACAAGCTGAATTAAACTAGCATGCTAATGGCAAAGCAGCTTCATATTAGGGATCTCAAATCCCCTCTGGGCCTTTGTGAAATGAACAGAAAGACCTAGAAAACTGTTGGTCCTGATTACGATGAAGAGGCTGGGTCCATCATATGGGATCAGAGCTTTAAGCATGCTGTGATCCCTGTAAGGGTCACAGGGAAACACAAACACACTAGTACAGAAGGATCAGAAACTGGCTTTCCTCTACACGACATACAAGAAAGTCTCCCAGTTCTCTTGCAAGTGAGCATTCAAACCTTTAGCAGCTGACATTGAGTCTGAAGTACACTATACAGCATTTCTATTAAAAGAGATCTAGAGAATTATTTGGACAGGGATCTTGATTTCTCTAGGAGAAATCCCATCCACTTAGTATAAGCAATTCTTCAACACTAAGAGAAGGAAAAAAAAATACTCCCTGTGAGCAGTGTGAAGTTGTTGAAATTCACTGTTTTGAAATTAGTGTTTTCAAACCTAACCACTCCAAAAAGCTCCAGGCAAATTAGAACATCAACAAGAAGATAAAAGTTATTCCCCATGAGGGTAGGGAACCAGCACACAAGACCAGATCACATCTGAAAAACAGCATAAATCCCAAACCTCTACAACCATGTAGTCCATACAGTGAGCTACTCATAGGTCCACTGGCCATGCTTCCAGTGAGGCATCTCTTATTCCTGTATTCTGCTGGAGGAAAAGGAAGACCTAATGCAGTGAGTCTTCAAGGTACTGAGAGATTCTTCCTCACTCAATCCCCACACATTGCATCAAGATATTTAAATAAAAGCTGAAAGTCAAAAAGCCAAAAAGCTTTATCTGTACACATACCTCAGTTACACAGCGGGGGGAAAAAAAAAAAACCAACGCAAAAATTCACAGAGCAGAATATGTCACACTAATTTATGCACCTTGAATCAAAACCTCAGTGATGTCCCTTGGAGTTCAAGTTAGAGCTACTGAATAACTCTAATTCACAATTCTGGCCTACTTTAGTGAGTAAAAGAATTGAACTGAAGCCTCTTTACTAGATGCACTGTAAGATGCGCTGAAGGTCCCTGTCTGCACTTGCTGTGTACAGGAATTGTAAATGTAAGAGCTGTTCTTGCTTCCAATGGAAAGATGTCCCAGGCAAGATAGGAAGAACTAAGCCTGCAGCTTGCCTAAAACCCACAGCCACACCTACTTTCAATGCCAGACTGTAAATTTTTATCAAGAACAAGTTCACACTGGCAGATTTGCAGGAATCTAGAAATTGCTGAGAAGCAATTCACAAGCAATAAAAGCAGGCAACTGATCGTCCTTGTCCTCACATAATTGCTGCATGGAAAGGGGTCCTGCAGGCTGCACTTTGAACCCCTCAGTGCAAAGGGTAGGTAGGACAATCTTCTGAAAGCCGGAGGTGGAGTCCTGGAAGAAAACCAGAAATGGCAAGATCCTTCCTAAAATTGTTTACTGGCAGCAGAGTATCCAACCAAGGCAGAATCAGCACTTTTGTTGCCCTCATTATCCATGGGCAAATGGGGAAAATAAAGCTTTGTTCACTTCCACGAAGATCAGCTGTCACAAAAGGCTCTGTCACATCACTATAAGAGGTTATACCACCATAAAAAAAACTTGCTCTAGAGAAAACCCCAACATTCATTCACACCTGCTGCGGAAAAGAACCTCAAAAAAGTAGGAGCCCAGTTCACCCTGCAGAGAGCAAAGTCACCACACCACTCTCATTTGAAGAGTGGCTCCTTTTGGGATTGCCAGCAAAAGAATGGTGTAATCCCAAGAGAAAGCATTACAGAAAACATAACTATACAGATCTTTTATGCTGAAAGTACACGTTCATCTCCCAGCCCCAGCGCCTTTGGCTGGAGCAAAGCTATTGCCCAGTTAATTAGTAACTGCAGCTGAGTCCTGTTAACTTGTAAACTCTTGCAGCCTCCACAATTATCAGGTTTCAGCTCCCAGATTGTCAGGTATCACACTTACTCTGTCCTTCAAAATATGATTCCTTGATGAGAAGGGCTGTTGTTTCATAAACACTGAAATTATTATACCAAACAATTCATAAGTGAAATGCTTCAATATAAAGAGACACAAGCATTCCCAACCACACAAGCTTTCTTTGCTTTGAGGTTTCTGTTTAATCTAGGGCTTGTGTATTTTAAGACAAGTTGGTTACAAGACAAGTTGTTTTTCTAGTATTCTTTCACTAGTCTTTTCAAGCAGATATCATCACCAGTAGGTAAAGAGCAAGTCTGAGTCATGTTCTTAAATCACTAAAATAACCACAAACACCCATGTAAGAATCCCAATTTTGTGCCAGCCAACCCAGACAAAGAAACAACTCTGCCACTACAGGTTGTGTACTACAACAACCCAATCTTCAAAGGCAAACAACCTACATGATGCCCCATAGACAGCACGGAAAATCCTGGAAGCTATTCTTCACTTGAGTGAAAACTGCCTGTCAATCAAAACTCTGGAAGGCTCCCAGACAATTTTAACAGAAAGCATGACAACAGTGCCTCAAATATTCCCAAGGGCCCCTACCTATGACCCTTCAGAGTGGCAAGTTACTACAGACAAAGCCATAAACAGGGAAGATAACATTTCTGAGTAAAGGAGGACCAAAAAAAAGGAAAGAGTTAGTGGAGACAATCTTTAAAGACAATTTTAAAAAGATCAAACCTTGTTATTATTGAGAACTAAGAATGCAAAGATAAGCTGACCAGGCCACCATGTTAAGAACATTTGGTACATGCAACTCCAGTGGCAAGTCAAAACAACATTCAGTTCCTGTCCAAGCATGATGGATCTCACTGCCATCTCTCCTTCTGCTACTGCAACTTTGTGTTTCAAGCTGGAGTATCAAATAGGGAGCTGGTCCTTCTAAGCCCACTTGGTGAAAGACACTGTACGGCTTGATGTCCTGGAGCCATAACATTAGAGGGGGTTTCAGTGGGTGCCTTGCTGGTGTTTGGTTTTGCATTTGGGGGTTTCTTTAAGAAGCTATGGGAAAACTTCAGTTCCTGTGCCTCAACTCATAACAATATGTTTTGCAGAATCAGAACTTAATTACTCCATGTTGTACAAAAAGCTACTTAGAGCACTATAGGAACACCTCACCTGTTCCAAGCCATTTCTTTCTCCTCCCTACATCCACCTCTCTATAAGACCACCTACACTGAAGTGATGAGGTGATCTCTTCCCCTTATAGCTCTTTAACCAGTCTTTCTTTCCATGCCCTTCTCACACATGCTTTGTATCATCACACTTAGCCTTAGTTTATTCCCAGCATAGCTTATTCTATCAACTATTGGGCCATGCAGATTTCTTGGCCAAGGGAAAAGGTGCATTCCTCTAGAAGAAGGTTAATGACAGATTTATGCATCACATTTTCTATGATTATATATTGGCGAAAAGTGAAAAAAAACCCCAACACTTGATAGTCCTGAAATGACTCAGTGACCTTGGCAGGAGCCAGGCTGGATTAACCACCTGCCATGTGCTGTGGGCAGCAGCTCATTAGCACCAAGTATTTACACTCCTATTTGTAGCTGATAGGCTGTAATTCAGGACCTTGTCAAATTAACAGGAGTGCCAGGTCGCACTCACTGGGGTATGGTTCAGAGTACTCTGTGTTGAGGGCTAGTTTTACAAGCTCCATTAGTGAAATTGGAAGGGACTCAACAGTACAAGTGCCATTGGCCTACCCAGACCGGCAATTCCACCACAGCTCTGTAGAGGCACATAAACAAATGCAAAAGTGAGCTCTTGCTATGTACTAATGAAAAAAGCACAGCTTGTGGTCTATAGACTCACCCAACACTGCTTGGCCACTGCTTTCACTCTCGTCCTACTTGATCCTGACTAACCTGCTGTAAGACTGACTTAGGACTCTTAATATTGAGCCGACATTAAAAGAGGTGAAGTAGTGAGACTTGGAATCCTCCATGTGTTAATTCCTGTGCACTAGGATGTGTGCCCTCCAAGTGAACAAGACAAAATCTGACACCAGACAACACCAGGAAGATGAGTAATCTTGTCTCAGTCTAGTGGCATTGATGCTCCAAGTTAAGCAGCCGAATAACCCTCACAATACTTCCCCCTACTGTGATGATTTCTTCAATAAAACAGGGAGGAGACTTGGGCTCATAACACATACAAAGTGTGAGGTGGCTCACACCCTCATTTCCTAAATTACCAGCTAGAGTGATACCATAGCCTGACAAAACAAAACCAAACCTACCTTTGGATGGCTTCATACAGAACTGACAATCAGAAATGTACTTCCAGACCTACCTCTCTCTGCCACTAGCACTACACAGCTACAGACAGGAGACACCCACTACTGGTGTTTGTTTCTGTGCAAGAGCTGACAAAGGTTCAGCGTTGATTAGATATGCTCACAGAGAGAAATAAGCATCTAGGGCTATTTAATAAAGACAGTATCTTTAGTCCCAGAACTTCCTGAATCACAGCCTGATGAGATCAGTAAGCTTCCGTGGGGAACAAAATAAATTGGCTCTTTTCTAATACTTTCTCTAAGCAGCCCCAGCCATTGTCAGAAATTACCCACTGCAGAGGATTCGCTGTTATTGTTCTTATGCCCTCAGAGTCAACTGAAGTTCACTGAGAAAATGTTCTGCTCCTAAGAACTTCGTGTCAGCAGAGAAAAAAATAAAATTAAAAAAAAATCTCAGACCTGGAAGGACACTGTGATGGTTAAACTACCTGATCAGTTTCCTACAATAATGAATTTGCTCAGAAGCTGATATTCTGCCTCTTTGGTCTATCCTGCTCCAAAATCAGCTGTGAAATGCTGTTGGCTGCACAGACTGACCTGAAGTTTGCATCTGTGCCTATTACAGATAACCTCTACAGGCACAGAGAAAGCAGATAGGAGCATGGTTCACTTGTGGTGGAATTCACTCCCATCAGCTTCTCCACAGGAAAGCATTTGCTAACTGAGCAAACAGCTGAGGGGAGGAAAAGGCAACTTCTTGTGTTTGTCAAATGACAAGAATTGCGAACAATTGGTTAAAAAGCAATCAAGGAATCATATCCAACACAGGCATCAAACTCAAACCTCTACTGCTCAAGCCATTTAATTAACTTAGTCCTCTCCCTGGCAGCCACCTGAAAACACAGGTGTTTCTTCCTACTCTCAGCAGCAGAAGGACTCCTCAGCTGGGCTTCTCACCAAAGCTGCTCTTCTAATAGCCTCTCTTCTCCTGGTGCCTATAAAGTGTTCCCAGTAGGGAGCCCAAGAAGAACTGGAGCTGCTCCCTGCTGCATTCCCCCTGGAGCCTCTCCCTCAGCATAGCAGCAGGAGGGCTGCCTGCACTAACCCACATCCGCTGCTCTCCGGTGGAACGAGCACACATCCCCCAGGAGCTCTGCAAGGCCAGCAAAGCTCCTGGCAGTGCAGTACCTGCGGGTGCTGCGCTGTCACACAGCCAAGGAACGGTTTGTCACGAGGCAACCCCCACCCCCACATGCAATTTTTGTTCAGGGAATAAATCTGCAGACATAGCATGCTAAGACTTCTGGTTTTTCGGTGGCAAATTCCTTCCCACCTACCACTCCCCTACTCTCTTCACACAGGAAAGTCTCCACACTGGACCTCCTCAACACCCTCTCTGTTACATGAATTTCCCAAAAAGGATCAGAGGAGGTGCCTTTTATTAGTTAAGCAGCCTTGAAAACGATATTGTTTTCCAAGAAGTTTTACGTGCCTTTCATAATCCCAGAAAGGATTTATGTAGTTTCTTCCAGTTTCTGGTAATGCTGCAGTCACAGGGCTACAGGGAAAAAGTGCCCAGGAGACAGACAACCTGCTAGATAAACTAGAAAGTGAGCACTCAGACCTACTAAATCAAAGTTACTCAAGGGAAGCCTGGACTCAAATTCAGCAGGTCATAAAACTTGAAAGGAACCCGGAAAGAAGCCACCTACAAACCTGGATTAGAGCCGCACCAGAAAGATAAGTGACCTAGTAACAAAAAAAGCCCCTCAGACCAAGTGACCTAATAACAGGAAAAGAAACCCTCAGACCAGCAATAGTAATGGAGAACTTTGGATCCCTGGGCTACGAATTATTTGCTATCCTGTTTCCAAAAAGAGAATCTATGTGCACAAAAGAGAAGTAGGTCTAGGTATTCTTCTCTGCACTCAAAAGTCAGAGGTTTATGTTTCAGGCTGCTAGGACTTCGTTTTCTTTCAAGGGGGAGGAGGAACTAGGAAAGAAATGGCAACATTTTCCCCCAATGTCCACTCTAAATCAACCACCAAACATACTTGCTACTAAAGCCAAACAATGCAAGACCAACAGAGCCTGAAAGAAGTATCATCAAGCTAAATCTGACAATGTTTTTAGGAAAAAATATTTTAAGGTCCAGTTGGCAATGATTTTAATAAGGAATCTAAGAGTTTTCTCAAGGCTGCCATGTGATTCAGAAAATGAGAGCTCAGAACTGCTGCACAGCTACTGTGGCTTCTTTGCAACAGGTTATTAAGCTCTGATCTGTAGTATGAAAAACTAGTGGAAACAGATATAAATAATATCAAAATATATGACTCAAATTCCCCAGATAAGGAGGACTCCAACAGAGAAACTGCTGCCCTCAAAAGCCACCCAGGCCACCAGGAACACAGCCATAGAATGGCTTGCAGAAAGTGGGCCAATTTTGAAATATTAGTATTACAACATGAGGCTTCTCAAACTGAATTTTTGTAGCTCCAGCAAACAGGGAGCTAGAAATAGAATGCTTTGGATTTAGGATCACACAGATAGAGATCTGCCTGTGAAAAGCACCAAGAGCAAGTGCCAGAGAGCATTTAAGCAGAGATCTAGAGAGACTGTCAAAAAGGAACAGAAAACAAGAAAAAAAAAAGGCAGGTCCACACACATGTTGACGCGAAAAAGAAGATCAGTGGAGACAATTCAGCAGTTTCTTTCCAAAAGTGACTCTGTGGCTCATTCAATCCCTGCTGCAGATTAGGAACCACAACACAAAACAATCGTGGGACAGGTAAGGCCTTGCTCCCCTTTACTGCAATGGCCAGCATTAGATTAGCTGGCAGTGAACTCATTTCAAATGAGATTCCTCTTTGCTCTGAGCAAAGTCAGGCAGGTCCATTCCTAGGCCAGCAGAAAAGGTACCTTAGACTCCCTTGTATTAAATGTGAATGACTGAATTCAAGTTAAGCACTCAGTCTGCTTAGCCTGTAGACAAGTGGATTTGACAGCTGTAGTAGAAGTTTAAGGTCTGTTTTTAGAACAGAAAAATCACACCTATTTCAAAAGCTATTTATTTATTTATTAGTAAACCATGCTTTTTAGAGGAGAAGCTTGTTTGTGGACTGCTTCAGGAATCATGTTTATTCACACTTTAGGAGATTAGAGCAGCAAGGGGGTGGGAATGTGCTGAAGCTCTCTTAAAATTAAGTTTCTTGCCTGGCAGCATTATTTTGCAATTGTAGTCAAAGAATGTTAACGATAGGCCCACCAACAAATCCTCCAGCTGTTCAGCCTAAGCACTAGAACTACAGAACTATCAATTTCATCTTCTGCAACAGTATAAGGATGTATATCCTGCTGTGTTTGACTTTTAATGGTCTTGTAAGCCTCCATTCCACATTTAGGTTAAGAAGGTTTTGCTTCAGCCCAAAATGTGAGTTTCAAAACCCCACCTACCCAGCTAATTACCAATCTTATTAGGAAAAAACCCCATCCTCTCTCCTCAAATCAATTAAAGTTTTAACTGGCAGCACTATCACATGAACTGCCTTTTGCACCCAACGTGGTAGCAGGGGCCTGGATATCAAAAAAAGACACACTCAGGAGTTTTGAAGCAAGCTGGCTGTGGCAGAAGATCAATGTGATGGGAAGGGAATGATTAAAAACTGTAAGCTTATTTGTTTCCAACACTCTACTGGAGAGTAACATGCAGTTTGATTCTCATCCTTAATCTGTACATTCTCATGGGAATTTGGCAAGGCTGCTCTAAAGAATAAAGTTGGAAGAGCTCTTGCAAAAGACACTGTGCTATGCCAGATCAAGCCAGCTATCAGTTATTTACATTCATTCAAGGACACAAAGGAAGCCACTTATTTCCCCTATATCTGCACTTTTTAAGGAGAAACCAGTTAGGACAAAGCTGATCCTAACACAGGGCTTGCCCATACAGACCAACCAGCATAGTGACTCTGGAGTAAACACTGAAGTATGCCCAAACGAGCCTGAATTAATTCCCACCTACAGAGACCATTCCAGGACTCAGCAATCAGGAGGGAACGCACACGTTAGGAAGTCATCCCGAACTTGTGCTACTGGGATGTTCCCTAGCACAGCCAAGAGACTGGCTACCAGGGAAAGTGATCTCTAGTCTGCACCTTCCAAGCCACCCAGGAGAATTTTTAAGAAGCCTATTTTAGGCACCAGTTTCAGGAACTCTAAGGAGGAATTTGGCTTAGCCACTCTTGCAGGATTAAAGCGCACACCTAATTCTCCGAGCTGTTAAATAAAAGAACTGCTATGCTAACACACAGAGTGCATTCCATCCTTTCAGACCAGGGAAATAAACTACCAACATAACGTGCATTTCTGCAGACATATTGCTGCATACATAACTAGAACACACCCACAAGTCTCACTACAGGCTAAGAACCCTACTGTGCTATCTGGAGTCTGAATAACAGGGACAGGGGAAGAAAAGCCACCCTTTATTCACACATGCAGCAAGATCCACTTTAACCAGCCAACAGTTAAGTGACATCATTGAGTTTCCCACATCCAAGCTGCAGATCCTGCAGCATAGAAACCACAGCTGAGGGAGGCTCTCCCTCACCTCTCTGTCAACACCTCCAAAACCAAGTAAGACTTCCCCATGTCTACACACAGGCTGAAAGAGCTAACCACTGCTGCACTGGTCAGTAAAAAGCAGGAGTACATTCATCTTCTATACACAAAGATGAAATAAAGATGAGGTAACCTTCCAAACCCCCAAAATTAGTGAAGCCGGATGAAGAAGATCCAATGCCATGACACAAGAGATTAGCATATGGACAAAACAGCAACTGAAACTTAACTTGTAATTTAAACTTATCTGGAAAGAACATTCACCAATTCGCAAAAAGTTTTTTTTCCAAGGTAACTTACGCAGTTAATAAAAGGTGAGCTCAGATATTCCCCACTAGATTTCCCCTCTCAAGCAAATCACCCCCAGGAACCGAGCTGTTCCGTGGTACTTCGATCAGATCTCCCTGGCTAGGAACTGTCTGGTGGCACTCCAGATAGGCCTTTTTTTACTAGCACAGGAGCCCACACACCCAAACTGTCTGAAATTTCACTTCACAACTACTTTGAAAGCTCCCTCCTGCACAGGTCACAGAGCATTATTACTATTTGGCTTGCAAAGAGGAACAGATTTTAAAAGGAAAACAAAAATATGTTTTTCCTTTCTCATACGGAAGAGCTTCTAACGAAAATTAAGATGCATTTGTCAAGTCAGCATCACCTACAATTAAAAGAAAGGCAGAAAGTCTCAGTTCTGTTCTGATGCAACTAATAAACAAGTTACACCAAAGAGGTAGAAAGGGTCATGTCTCTGCTGAGCCTGTTGTCCTGAAGCACGGGGTAGCCTGGGGAAAAAAAGCTGTAACTCTGAAGTGCAGCACCAACAGGTGCTTTGGAATATATTTTAAGACATGGAAATGATTTATGAGTTACAAGATCAAAGAGCCAGTCAAAGTAACTGGAACACAAGCAGAGAGCTGAGGTCGGCTGGCTGAGCCTATGAATGGAGCTAAAACGCCTTGTTTATCTCAGCACGTGTGTGCACTGAGCCTGAAAGGCACCCGAGCAGCCCACCCACTCCTCCCAGTCAGGCCAGCTGAAAAAGCACAGAGAAGACACGGCCAAGGAATGGGCGCAGATTCCCGTCAGTGGTTCTCACTATAACGGACAGATGAGTGGAAAAAGCAAGAAGGAAAACAACCTTGCTTGGCACCATGCCCACACACACATCCCAGTGCAGTGGGGGGAAAAAAGGCTGGGGGCACATCCCAGCCCTGGATCAGCTTTCTGGCCCAGGGAACGACCAGATCTGGCAGATATCTAAATCCTGGTCACTCGCAGACCAGAATGCACCTTTCCACAGCCCTCGGTGAGCGGGAACCCGAGGCCCCCCTTGCAGCAAGCAGGTGGACGCTGACGGCCACCGAGCAGCACCTCCCCACCGCGCCCCGCCGCAGGCACGAGCCCACCTTTCTTGAACTCCTCCAGCATGGCATCGAGCTTGGTGTCATTGAAGACAAAATGCAGCGGGTGGTTGTAGAAGCGGGTGATGGTCTTGAGCGGCGTGCAGTCATCGGGGTCCACAAAAGCCAGGTCCTTAACGAAGAGCAAGTCCACAATGTTGGAGCGGTCACCCTCGAAAACAGGGATGCGAGTGTAGCCGCTCTCCATGATCTCGGACATGGTGTTGAAGTCGAGCACAGCCTCGGCAGCGATCATGAAGCAGTCTCGGAGGGGAGTCATCACGTCCTCCACAGTCTTGGTGCGCAGTTCCAGGGCTCCCTGGATAATGTTGAGCTCCTCCTTGACTAAATCGTTATAAGGGTCGGTGACCCGCAGCATCTCCAACAACTTCTCACGGTTATAGACCGTGCCGATCTCCTGGCCCAGGACACAGTCCAGCAACTTGCTGACAGGGTAGGAGGCCGGGAAGGTCATCATCATGAAAAATTTGGTGAGGAAGATGGTGTTGGCGCCCACGGCCAGGCCGTGCCGAGAGCAAATAGCCTGCGGCACGATCTCGCCGAAGATGACGATACCGATGGTGGAGACCACCACGGCCACCAGCCCAGAACCGGCAATGTCATCCAGCAGGATGGTAAGCGTGGTGTTGACCAGGACATTGCCCAGCAGGAGGGAGCACAGCAGGTAGTTGCCCTGACGCCGCACAGGCTCGATGCGCTTGGCGTAGTTCTTCTCTTTGTCCGTGCCACAGTTCTGCACGATGCGCAGTTCCATGGGGTCCAGGGCCATCAGGCCCAGGTTGAGGCCACTGAACATGCCCGAGAGGCACAGGAGGAGCGAGATGAAGATGACCTGCAGCCAGAAGGGCAGCAGGAACTTCTTCTCCTCGCCCACGATCATCTTGGTGTCCTCGCCGTCATGGTAGATCCAAGTGGTCTCACCCCAGGGCGGAGGTCCCGCCGGCCCCTCGGCACCCGCCAGCCCTCCGGGAGCCCCGGGCCCCAGGGCGGCGGCGGCGGGGGCCGACACGGAGGTGCACAGGTAGTAGGACTTGCTCTTCTCCGTTTTGCGCAGGGGCTTGATCTCGATCTCGATGATGCCCGAGGTGCGGCGGTTGAGCACGATGTGCGGCAGGATGATGATGTCCGAGGTGCGGATGCCGCAGCGCTGCGGGGCCCCACCGCTGCCCGCCGCCCCGCCGCCGCCCCC